>VZRF01009265.1:64314-137749 GCA_013396875.1 Vireo altiloquus | reverse complement strand
TCTCTGAGATGATCCTTGTCCCCTCTATCTTGACAAGATTGGAGCAAATTCAGCTTCTTAGGTTTTTGTGATTAACATTTGCTGTCGGAACTAACATTTGCTGTCTCCTAATAGTTAACTGTGCTTACATGAGTTGGCCATTGACCACTCTTTGTTCAATGCTGAGATACCCAGGGCTGGAGCACGGGAGAGGTGGAGGGAGGCTGAGGGGCAGAGCGAGGTCTGTTCAGACCAGAGGGAGGGCGAGGGGAGCATTCATTGCTGACAACTGAGACGGTGCCTGGCAGATGGGTCAGGCTCTTCCCAAAGGCACACAGTGGGAGGATGAGAGGCACCAGGGAGGTTCTGCTTAGTAATAAAAGTAATTATGTCACCCCATGGTGATGGAACGTTGAAACTGAGACTCGGAGAAACTGGAGGGGTCTGTGTTTCTGAAGGAATTTGGGACTCCAGTGAGGAAGGCCCTGAAGAACTTGCTGCAGCTGGACCTACTGGAGTGTATGGGCTGGACTACAGATCTTCACAGCAGACTTTTGACCTGTAAAGTTTGTTCTTGGAAGGCATTAGGATGGTTTTAATTTCCCTCATTGGTGGTTCCTCACCCGACTGAGCTGCTGAGCTCTCCTTGCCTCTCTGCTGACCCAGGGAATGTCTCCATTGTGAGGCTGAGTTACATCAGAAGTGAGTGAGACACAAAAGCTGCCTTGGGAGGAGTGAGAATGACACAAAAACATTTATTTGAGATGGCAGGAAGCAGACTATTGAAGAGGCAAGGCTGGGATGCTCCTTCCCCGAGGGAGCTGCTGCCTGGACAGCGCACACCCTGCCCCTGCAGCCAGAACATCACCTGCAGCAGGCCTGGAAGCACCCTTCCAGGGGCAGAAATCTGTCCTGTGGGTAAGAAAATAAGGAAATAACCGGGGTGTGATCTGCACAACAGCTCAGGCACTGAGGAGGATTGTCTCTAATGCGTTTTTGAGCACTGTGAGCTTAGCAGCCTGACATAATGTAGGAAGCACTTTAATTCCCAGGGAAAGATTTTTTTTCTTTCCCTAGAAAGTAATAAATAGCAACTGTAACTTCTCTGAGGCATATTTCACTGCAGATCTGTGCCATATCTACTGAGAAACTTCCTTCTGAGTGTATCCATTAAGGCTATAACAGGAGGAATGTTACCTGTGTTTGCATCCCCTGTAAGTATCTCTGCATTGAGACTTTACAGAGGTTTCCACCTGAAATCGCTGCCTGGTGTTAGGAGACTTGGGTTTTGCAGGGTTCAGTGCTACCCCTTTGCCTTTTCCATGCAAACATTCCAGCTGAGCTCCTCAGACAGAACAGGGGCTCACCAGACCCAAAACCCCACCAACACATTCAAGCCTTAAAATGGACACAGGTGCACACATTATTCAGTATTCAAATAACAACTCAAGTCTTGATTTCTTAGATCTTTCTAGGAATGACCAGGAATGAAAAGAAAAAAAAAAAAAAGAAAAAGAAGTGAGATTCATCTTCTCAGCCCTCAGCTGTGAATTTTCTGCTCAGCTCTGCTGCTGATACCGAGAGCAGATGCTTCCTTACTCTGCAGAAACGCAGCGTGTGAAACAGTATTTTAACAGCTTTATCTGATATTTTATATCTCACTGTCAAACATAGCAATGATTCCACTTCTATTTGGGTAAGTAATCTGAAAAGAAGGCAGCAATAATCTCTCAGGAGAGCCAGGCACGGGACTAATTACTCCAGCTAGAGATTTGTAAAGACACATTTTCAGTGCTGGGATTTTATCATTCCACAGGGTAATTAAAAGACAACCCTGTCAAAAGAAGTTTTGCAGTCTTAAATATTCTTTTTCCTCCATGAAGAATAACCCTTTCCAAGCTCAGCACAGGGGTGGCTTTATTTCCCAGGGGTGAGTGAGGGGTACCTGTGGTGCCAGCCCACCTGCCAGCTCAATGTCACACTGGGGCAGAGCCGTGGCTGTTTCTGTGTCACAGAATGGCTTGGGGCAGAAGGGACCTTAAAGATCATCTCATCCCACTCCTTCACATGAGCAGGGACACCTTCTGCTGTCCCAGGCTGCTCCAAGACCCATCCAGCCTGGCCTTGGACGTGGAGTGTTGGGAAGGAGGGATGCTTGGTCAGACTGTCAAACGCTCTGAGCTGGAGTCACGCATTGGTGACCAACCGGAGGAAGAATCCCTGCCTGGAATTTGTTTGTTCATTGAAGCACTTGCTGAAATCAGAACAATTCAAACTGAAAGAGGGGAAATTAATTTAGATATGCAGAATGAATCCTTCTCTGTGAGGGTGGGCAGGCCCTGGCACAGGGTGCCCAGAGAAGCTGTGGCTGCCCCTGGATCCCTGGCAGTGCCCAAGGCCAGGTTGGACATGGCTGGCTCAGTGGAAGCAGCAGTGATCAAAGCAGGGGTAAAAAGCAGGGGTACAAAAGCTGACTGGCTGCCAAAGGGGATTTAGACCCAGCTTGGCAGATACTTGGAGGGACAAGTGACATTCAGGGCACACTCTTGGGTTTTACCCCATACTGGGGTACTTCAGATCTCTGGTAGAAGAGTTGGACTTTTTAACATCCGCAATCTCCTCCAAGGCTGGTGCCAGGTTTCACAAAAGCTGTCACTGAGCCATATACTCTTCTGGATAACTTGGCAGCGTGGATAATTTGAAAATCCAAGTGTGGGCAGTGCCTGCACATCCCCCAAGCAGGGGGGATTCAGCAGCATGGCAATGACATGGAATGGTCCATGCAGGTGACAGCACAAGGAGCACATCTGCACTGCCTCATCCATGGGATGCCAGGCCAGCCTGAGACCTCTGTCCCCTACCTGTTGTCCCATGCAGTCCCTTTCTGCACCTTCCTCCTTGAGAGTCCCTGGTTTTAGTCCAAGAAAGGATCTGAAAGCTGAGAAGTTAATTCCTAGAGAAACAAAAATCTTTGGAGCTGATTTTAGTGTCCTTGGGTAGGAAAGGAAACCAGTGGCCACAGCCTGAGAGTAAAGCATTGCACCTGCACCTGGCCAGCTTTTTCTTTCTCTCCTCTCTGCTCGTGCCTTTTGATGCACATAGGGACCAGGGGTATGGCAGCCCAGTGCCACTGATGTGACACATGTAATGAGAAGGGATTAGTGTAAAATGCGATGTAAAATCAGCATCACCCAACTGCCCATTCCTTGGCATCCTGCCGGTTTCCATCTTGATCCGGGCATTGTTTAATCGCCTAATGATACTTAATTTATTTATTTTTTACTTGCTGTGGGCATGGAGAAATGGAAATCCAGCATGAGGAGATCTCTTAACAAAGGAGTGCTTTTCAGAGATGTTGACTTCTCATGGGTTTTTTTCCCCGAAAAAGGAATCTCTGAAGATTTCAGGCTCCAGCTGTGCCAAATCCTGGCAGATGCCAGTTGAAGCCCTGTGGATCAGATGAAGCTGAAGCAAGACTGGTGGATCCAGAGCTGCATCACCCACCCTGATTTCCCCTTCCAGCAGCAGCATCCTTTGCTCAGGATCCTCTCTTCCCTGTGTGGATCACTCCTCAGCTGGAGGCTTCTTGGAGATACCACAGTGGGAAAACCTGAGCACCAAAGAGCTGCTTGGGCTCTGCAGGTGGATGCTGGGCCATGAGCTGGTTGAATTGGTAAAAACTGTAAAAAAGGGGCCTAGAGGAAAATGGAATCTCTCCAACTGAGTTCAACTCTCATGGGATAAGAGTCTCTGACCATGGAAATGCACCCGGGGAGGCCCCATTTAGCCCTGTTCATGTCCCAGCAGTCTCCAGACCTCCAGCCTGATTTTAGGACTGAAAGTGAAAGTGGAGAGACTCTACATTCCCATGGGCAAGTCAGACCCTCTGGAGGAAGAGTAAAACAGCAAATTTAGATGAGTTTTCCATTTTCTCCATTCTAGCCAGGCAATGGGGCCTGGCTGCAAACATTAAAATCAATTCAGCCGTTTACTGGTTTTATTTTTTCCCAAATTCCTATTTAGAAACTTTCTCATATTTCTATGAAGACAACTCCCTATCACCCTCTTTATCTGGTAGGGAGTGCTCTGATCAACAGGAACTCTATGCTAGAAACAGCCTAATTAAGAAAAATTAACATTTTATCCTCCAATACCAACATTTAATCCTATATTCATGCAGCCTGCTTTAAATATACTCCCTGCACATCCCTTCCTGTAAGTCTCTCATGCTCTGCCAGCTCCACTCTGTTTTTATCCATAAGGAATTGAGCTCGTACCTGTGACAGGTGCAGAGTGTGTTGAATCTTTTGATCATCACACGAACCACTCATCCTGATGTCCTTTAATCTAAGCAATGCAAAGAAAATCCTATGCACTCGCTTTATGCTCCTTCCATCTCCCCGAGTTTAAACAGGAGGCTCCGCAGCTACAGATCAATGGACCTAAATTGTTTGTCTTTAACTTAGGTGGGTTTAAAGGAAAGCTGCTCAGCCCAGCTGTCTGGAAGTTCACAGGATGGGAAGGGCTCTGTGCTGTTTAGTGATGGGGGAATTTGAGTTACCTTTGAAACTTGGTTTGGTTTTTACAGCAGTCAAGTAATTAAACAGGAGAGAAAAATCACAGCACATCACTTACTGCTACATCCTCCACATCTTCCTTGTTGCGCTGAAGCTCAGAGTGAAATCCTTTTATTTATCAATTATTAAGAATTTCTATATTTCACAAATGTGTTTTGGTGGGGTTTTTTCCCTCCCTCTGGGAATTATTCCTGAATAATTTGTGTGAAATAGCCGATATTCCCATCTTGCTGTTGGTTCACATGGGTGGGGTGAGCCATCTGTGTGTTCCTGCCTCTTGCCTGGCTCGTTCTGCTTCCCAGCCAGTGAGGCAAGAATATTGGGATGGAAGATCCCACTTTGTGATGAAACACAGCTCTGCTTTTGGTGAAGTGTCCACTCACACCTTTCCCCTCCATTAAGTGACTGAACCTTGTGGCAGAAGAAGAGGAAAGGGGAGTGGAGGACCTGGGGCTGGTCATGGTGCTCACACAGCTTGGATGCAATCCCTGTGAATCAGACAGGGATAAATCCCAGGTTAAACTCTGAAGGTTAAATCCCAACCAGCATTGCTTGCTCTTGGGTGCTTTCCTACAGCCTCAAGCCCATTGGCTCCAAAAAAGCTTGAATGGACCCCAAAAAAGAGCTGTACCATGAGGGAGCTCCTTACAATATTCCTATTTCAGCTGCCCAAAGAGGTTTGAGGAGAGCCTAGGAGATCTCCTTGCTGAAAATGCAGCCTGCTCTTTTACCTCATAGATAACCTAAAAGTTCACTTCAAATATAAATATTCTGCCGTGAGTGGGGAGAAAATTTCTCACTGTGGGGCCCCAAATTCTTTATTTAGAAAAAGCAGGTGCTGTTCCCTTTAATGCTGCCACCAGGAGGTTACAAGCCAAAAAAAACCCCAACCCCAAACACAAAGCTCCCTCCGTGCTATGCAAAATACCACAGAAAGCTTTTTTCCATTACAGTGGTCACAGACCATTTTGCTCTTCACTGGTGACAGGGGACCATTAGAATACAATCCCTGATGCCTGCGTATCGTAATGAAAATCATATTTCTTCCTGAACTGCTACATCAATTGTCTTTTTAGTAACCTGGGAAGTGCAGCTCTATGCAAACCAGGGAATGGTCCTTCATTCTTAATCTGCTCCCCCGCAAGATAAGTGATAACTTCTTAATGCAACTTTCCAGTCTGGTAAATAAGAAGTAGCTACAACATGATCCTGTGGTTTAAATAGAATCGTCTTCCTGAGACTGAGTAGCTGCTTTCCATCCTCCCCTGGGCAGGAAAACTGATTTTGATAAAATCAGAGCATCCCTCTCTGTCTCTCTCCTTCCCTGGCACCTGCCTGAAAAGCTGCAGGCAGGCCCATTTGCATTTCTGAAATGGTGTGCCATGGGAATGAGGCCTAAAAATATAGGTACTGGTGGCAAAGTGGTGTCCCAGCTCCTTGGTGCTGCACTGCACAGAGCAGGCATGGAGTGAGGAGCTTGGGGCAGGCCTGGGAGCCAAAGGACATGGGGAGTGGGGATGGTGGGGGAGGAAGGAGACAGGAGTGGGGACCCCCAGTGCCATCCCTGCCAGCAGGCACTGGTGCCACCACTCTGTCAGCACCCATTTCTTTACCTGTGACATGTGACACCCTGCGGCCACCAAGCCACTGGCTGTAACTGCTCCCGGGGCAGCTGGTGCATCCCAAACGGGAGGTGGGCACTGGGATAGGGCTGGGGGGTCCCCAGGAGGGCAGTTGGGATCTGGGATAGGTGGCAGGTACACCCTGACCCCCTTTGGAGGTGTCCCACCCCCTTCTCTGCATGGACTGCAGGCTCCAGTGCTGCCTTTCACTTGTGTGGTACAAGCGACTCAGCCAACAGGAGGAAATGCAGAATCACAGGATCAGTGAGCTTGGAAAAGACCCCCAGCATCATTAAGTCCACCCATTGACCCAGCACTGTCAAGCCCAGCACTAACCCATGCCAGTAAGGCTCCTATCTACCTGGTTTTTGAACACTTACAGGGACAGTGACTCCACCACCTCCCTGGGCAGCCTGTCCCGGGGAATTCCTGCTGATGGCAGATACTTGGGTGTGTTGCATGGAAGTGGCTCCCAGTCCAAGCCCTGCAGCATCTCCTGGGGGTTGGGGACACCTGAGCATCTGAGTGACAAAACCTGGTTCTTCTCCTGGAGGTTCTACTTTTTCGTATTTCTTCTTATTGTACTGCCCCAAGCATGCATCTCTTAAACAGAAACTAAGAGTTCTGTTTGCAAAGACTTCCAGGCAACAAGCCCTCAGGAAGGGGCTGCCAGATCCTCCCTGGGGAAGGAGCCAGCACAGGAATGGTGCCAGCACCAAACACCCTCCCAGCTGCCCCTTGCCACTGCAGGCAGCTCCCAGAGGGCTCCCATTCCTTGAAATCCCTTTTCCAGGCATCCCAACCAGGAAAAGAGAGGATGAATCCTGGCTCCAGCTTGGTCAAGACAGGAGCACACTGCTCTCTCTTCCCTTTTCTGTCTTTTCCCTCTCATTCATGTGCACCTTGAGGGACAAATAATCCAATCTGCTGGTGGATTGGCAAAGACTTTAATGAAAACACTATTTATTGTTGTTGTCTGATACATCACCAGAGAGAAGGCGAGGGACTGAGTAATAACAGGTCTGGAGGGGCCGAGCAGAGCAGAGTGTGCCACCATAGCACAGGGGTGTTCAAAAAATGTATGATTTCCGTTTCTGGGTTAATTAGAATTTATTTTAAGTGGGTTTGCATCAACTAATGAAACAGCTGTCATTGATGAACTGCTGCTGGGCAGGCTCAAGTAGATTTTAATCTCTAACCAGCAACTCAGGCAGCTCGTGTAAGGGGAGACTGTGAGGAAAGACAGACATCAATTTAAAATTACTCATCTGAAGGGGTATCGATGCAGAGGGGAAGCCATTAGAGAATTGTCACCGGATAACTGATCCAAGCCCAGGGCTCACCTTAGGAACAAAATGTTGTTGTAGGCAGCTCGCTGTTTTACCTGCTGGAAGGGGAGTGGTTCTTATCCGAGCATCATGACCTGAAAGTTTGTGATGTGTGTGGGGAAGGGTTTGGGAGGCTGATGGAAAACCCCAGGCTCCCCACAGCTGCTTTTGCAGGCAATCCAGGGAAGTGGTACCTCAGGGATCTTTGAAAATGCCATTCTGCTCATGGGGAAACTGAGGCAAATTCCTCGAGTTTAACCTGTCTGTGGGACACCACAGGAATAAACTTAGTTTTGTTGAGGATTGCTCCTGCAGTCCAACCCCTGTGTTATCCTTCACACTTCCAGAGCCTCAGATCTCAATCCAGGTGCATTTGAAACAGCTGGATCCTCCTGTGTTCTGGAAAAGGCCCTGAGGTTTATTTGCCAGACCTGCCATGAGCAGTGCCCTGGGTGGGTGCTGCAGGGGGTGATGCAGGGACATCCCCCAGCCCAGCAGTGACCTGGGGTGTGAAACCACAGGGACAAGTGTCCAAATCACTGCTGGCCACTCAGATGCTGTTTCCCATCACATGTCATGGAGGCTTGGGATGGAACTGTCCATCAGACCTCTGGAGTCAGTTCTCAGGGGCGAGGGCTGCCCTGGGCTGGTCTGTGGTCTCATGACAGCATGTTGGCTCCTGGAGGCAGCTTGACAGTGGTGGGTACCTAAACTGATGCCTTAGGTTTTAACTTTTCTCTGTTCCCAGCCCTGCAGTGCCCAGTGTAACTCTGCAGTTCCCTGGAGCTCGTTCAGTGCTGTTCTCTCATGCTCACACTGACATAACAAAGCCTCTCCAGCTCGCTCTCCAAGGACACCCAGACCCTCCTGGGCCCAACAACTGCAAACCTTCATCTTGGGGAGAGGGGGGCAAGCTTGGGCAAATTCCATCCTTGCCTGGCTTCTGCTTGGGCAATTGATGCTGATATCAAAGTGGGAAGAACTCAGGAGCTGTCATTGTCCATTTTGGGATGCACTGAGGCAGGAGCCTCTGGAGCCCAGAGTGTGACCTCTGAAGGCCTTTCAAACAAATCCTTCCTTTATTCCTTTATTCCTGTCTAGTCTCTGTTTCTAGGGAGCCATTTAAGGCATCAAAACCAGGCCTGGTCTGCAGGAAGGATGTGTGGGAGGACAGTGCCCAGCTTCCCTGGGATCCTCACGGAGCAACAGTGCTGAAGGAAAAGCACAGGAGAGGTCCCAGACACCTCTGAAACACTTCCCAAAGAGGAACCTGTGAGACAGCACAAGTCACTGGGATAGACATGGAGAGAAAAAGTAAGGAAATTATTATAAGGAAAGAAAATGATTTATTTATTGCTGTTATAAGGAAATTTTAATTATTACAGTAGGATGGTAAGGCAAACAAACACTGCTGATCACTCTGGTGCTGTTCCCCATCTCCTTTCACTGCAGGCACCAGGTGATGGAGATGTGGGCTTTGTCCCAGGGAAGACCTGAACCTGTTACACAGCAGCTCCTGCTGCAGATCCAGACAGAATCAGGGCAGGAAGGGAAATCATCCAAAGGATGTTTGACACAGTAGAATTTGTTTTTTACCTCTTTCCTTTAGAAAGCATAGCAAAGCAAAACAAGTTAGGAAATTACATGCATGCTTTCAGAATGAGACAGTAGCTCAGGGTCATCTGTGTTTATTTCCAACATTTTATCTTATTTCCGTAGGCACTTTCCCAAAACAAGGCTTTGGGGTTTTTCCTTTTCCAGCCCAAGCTCTGAAAGGTAAGCTCAGATCTGACCTGTCACAAACAACCTGAAATCACACTGCAAGCACATTCCTGCCACTCTCACTCCCCTCCCCTGTCCACTTGCACCACGACTTTTTCTTTCACCATTTGCTCTCCTGGAAAAACCAAGGATTCAAACACAGCCTGCATTACTCAGGACCATGCTGACAGCCCCCAAATTCAGATGTCTCTTCTTGTGATCAAACCAAGCATTGACAGGGCAACATCAGCCGAGCTGGAGTCCCAAAACAATGCTGGGGATCAGGGCTGGCATCCTCCTCCCTGCATCCCAAAACTCCTGGGGACCAGGGATCAGGGCTGGCATCCTCCTCCCTGCATCCCAAACTGCTGGGGATCAGGGCTGGCATCATCCTCCCTGCATCAGCCTCAGAATCTGATGGAGGTGCTTTCCTAAGCCACCACACTTGGAGTCACCAGCTTGGCCCACTCCTCCTCCAAACGAAGCAGCACATCCCAGGTGGGTTCTGTAGGATCAGAGCTCTGGAAAGGTTCATTTTCCAGCTGAGGCAGTGCCTGGCCTGGCAGCAGCAGGAGGTCTCTCCTGCCTCCCTCCTGGAAAAGGCAGTTTGGAGGGGAACAGAATTGGGAGCCTTTTAATTTTAATTTTTTTTTAGTAGGAAGAGGGAAAAATTTCTGTTGCATGTGGATTTTTTTTTCTCTTCTTTATTATTTTTCTGGACTGAAATGGATTTTTTTGATATATTGAATATATTTAATATTCAAATGCTGTGAATTTGCAGGACGGAGCAGACAGAGACTGCCTCTTGCGATAAGAGACATTATTACTGTTGTGAAGAATTCCTTTAAGATTCCATCTTAATCGTTCCGCTATTGAAATGGAAGAATAAAGTAATAAAATTAGATGTTTTGAAAAGACTTGATTAAAAAAGTAATTATCCTGCCAGCTCGTGGATTCCCACCTCCTGCCAGGTTCCTCCAGCTCGGGCCCTCTCCTCGCCCAGCCCCTCTGCAGGATCCCACGGGGATGGAACAACTTTGTGTCTGGGCATCTCCAGGGCACAGCTGCTTCTCCTCTGCTCTTTTTGGGGGTGTTTTGGGGCTGTTTTGGAGGTGCTGCTCCTGTGCCCCTGCGGGATGGGGTCTGCTGGGGTGTCCTGTGCAGGGTACGGAGCTGGACTTGATGGATGGTGTGAGTGCCTGCCAGCACAGGGCAGTCCATGGTTCTGCCATTCCTCTCTCCCCAGCCAGGGTCTCCCACCCCAGGCAGAGCCCAAGCTGCCCCACACATCCCATCCTGCCCTGGCAGCTCGGTGCAGGTCTGGATACCCACGGGTGACCATGCACGGGGCTGGGCAGGTGCCCTCAGGTGCCCTCAGGTTCCCTCAGGTTCCCTCCAGCCCCTCCCGAAGGCAGGGAAAGGCTGGAGGGAAGGGCACAGCTTCCCCTGGGCAGCCTCAATTCCTGCTTGGCCAGCCTGTGGGAGCGTGCACAGGAACCCTGTGAGGCGTGGGGCACTCAGGCAGCACCCCCAGCACATCCTTTGGGAGTGTCTTGTTCCACCACACACCATTTCTGGGTGACAACCCGGGGCTGGGGTCCCCTGTGTGCCAGCCCGGGGTCCCTGCAGCCTGCACACCTCTGAGCAGGACAGGCAGGACACAGGAGGATGCTCCACGCCTGGGAACACCCTCCTGGTGCGTGGGGTGGGGGCAGGGTCTGCACAAACGCTGGCCCCAGCTGCACCTGGCCGTGCTGGAGGGACAGGATTTCCCCAGGAGGAGGAGGAGAGGAGGGCTGGCTGCACTCAGAGCCGTGCTGGGCCTCCCAGACCCTCCCAGCTGTAATTGTGCAGCTCCTTCATTCTGCATTTCTAATGGGGAAACACAGATGGTGACAGCTGAGTGCAAAATGCATCTATTAAAATCTGCTGCTGATTGTTCCTCCTAATGGGCTTGGGGTTTTTTGAAATATGCTGCTGAGAGTGCACACCCTCATCAGGAGTGGAACAGGTTACAGGAGACTCATGCTCGTGTCTCTCTCTTGCCAGGCTTTTTTTGGCCATTATTTATTATTTTCATAGCAGAATAACTGGAGATCCATTCCTGCTGGAGCTGATGGGGAGTTAGTTATGTCCTGGCCAAGTTCTCCAGCTGGACATGTGAGGCTTCCCAAGCAGGGTGCCTGTCCCAGGAGAAGGGATACCTGCACTTTAAACAGCTGGAGGCTCTGGTGGCAAGGTGGCACCTGAAAAACCAGGGCGGACAGAAAAACCTCCTGCTGGACATCCTGAATGCAAGGACATTTAGTCTGAAGGATAATCTTGAGGAGCTCTGCCTGGCTCTGTGCACAAGATTCATTTTCATGTATGAAGCTCCTTCGGGAGAGAAGTGGAAATGTATTTGGTCACAGAGAGATTAAAAGTGTCCATGAGTCCAGTCCCATGCAGCCAGGCTCCTTCTGCTGGGGAGGAAAATATTTTTGTGCTAATATTCCCCACTTTCTGCCTGTGGAAGTTTGGTGAGTCAAAGAGGAGGGACACTGGGAATGTGGCTCCTGCTGAGCGTGGCAGGATGCTGTAGGCATGGAGGAAATCAGGTGCCATCTATCCCAAGCCTGAGAAGGCAGCTCAGGGATTTATTATCCTCTATGACCTTCATCATCCACCAGCTGCAGGTCAGGGCACTCGTGAGAGCAGCACATCCATGGATGGGCCAGCGGAAAGACTCCCAGGTGGACACCAAATTTGGTGCCCAGTGCAGACGTCCCCACTGGTGCCCAGTGCTGGGAGCATGCTGGGCTCCCTGCTGCCAGGCTGAGTGATTCCACATCCACATTCCACAGCCCTGCAGCCCCATCCCAGGGATTTGCCAGCCCATCCAGCTCAGCTCGCAGTCCTGCACCACCTCCCTGCTCAGGACCTGCCTGCACCACTCACACTCTGCTCCCTTGCCATGAAAATCCATCATTTTGCTGGAGAAAACTTCTGAGCTGGCAGGAGTTCCCCCAAGCCTTGGTCTGCGCAGAGCTCCCTCTGCTCCAGCAGTGACCTTATAATTAAGCAGTGTAGAGGACACTGCTCCCAGCCAGCTCCCTGAGTGCTTATATTTCAGTTTGGGCTACATCCAGCCCTGGTAAATCCATTAATTACACTTCATACAGTGACATTTACTGACAAATGAAAGATTTCATTATGTCTGCCTGCTTCCTCAAGCACAGTGAGGCCTCGGACGAGCTCCCCTGAGCCCTGGCCCCGATTATTTAAGGACCAGTGCTGGACCTCCTTGTTACACACACGACCCACCTGTGGGGAGGGTTTAGCCAAAGATCTTTTCTCTGATCTCCGCTGTGCTGCTTGGATGCAGGGGCTGCAGAAGGCAAGGCTGGGTTCATCCTCCCCAGCCTGGCTTTTGCGCCGTGCAGGGACGCAGGAGGCTTCTCACTTCCAGGGAGAGAGAGGAGGTGCATTAAACTTTCATGGAAACAAGGCAGTGACAAAGGCAGAACATGAGCTCTCCCCTTGGCAGCAGCTGGGGAGGAGCCTCCAGGCCCAGCCCTGCAGCACAGGGACCAGGCACTGATGCCAGGAAGGGCAGACCCTCACAGCAGCTGTGATCCCTGCTCCAAGGGATGTTCCTGTGGCTCCTGTGCACTCCTGGAGCAGGGCAGCTGATGAGGAAGCTCACTGCCATCCCAATGCCAAGGCTGTGTCAGGGATGTTCAACCTAAAGAGTCAGAATTTAAACCAGGATTTCTAACCATGAGACAAGAAGAGGAACAGTTGGGATGTATTAGGAATAGCAGTATTAGGAAAAGGTTCTTCCCCCGAGGGTGCTGGGCACTGCCCAGGCTCCCCAGGGAATGGGCACGGCCCCGAGGCTGCCAGAGCTCCAGGAGCGTTTGGGCAGCGCTGCCAGGGATGCCCAGGGTGGGGTTGTTGGGGAGTCTGGGCAGTGCCCATCACTTGGATGATCCTGGAGGTCCCTCCCAGCTCAGGGCTCCCTCTGATTCCATCATTCTGTGTTCCCCAGCACGGAGGCACATTTGTGCCTGCCTCCAGTTGCCCTTCTGGAGCAGCTGGGATGGAGGGGGCAGAGCACATGGGACCCATGGACACCTGCAGGGGGACAGTGAGGGGACAGCAGGGCCACAGACGTGTACAGCCCAACCAAGACCTCACAGAGCCAATGTCACCACAGCAGCTCCGTTCACATCCACAGTGTCAGTGTCTGCTGGCCATGGGCATTGTCCCATCGGGGTGAGGGTGCTCAAAGCTCTGTCCTGCCAGCCTGGGGCTCTGCAGTGCCCACCACGGGCATGCCTGTGCTCTGCCAGCCCTTCCAGCCACTTGACCTTCAGCCTCCTGCCTCTCTGCACACCCAGCACAGGCACTAATCACTTCAAACCCCAGCCGCTGTCATGTCTTATTGCTTAAACACCAGCTCTACCAGCTGCACATTTACATCCTCAGCATTGACTCAGCTAATGTAGCTGTCATTTAAGCACCAGTGATCTGCCAGAAATAATACTGGGTACAGCAGCTTTCGAGGGTCGAGGCTCGGGGCTTTTGCTTGCAGGATCTCTGGGTGTCCCAAGGAGGGCTCGTGGCAGCTCCCACTGAAGGATATTCACAGGATGCAGGTGAGCAGCACAGCCTCACACTTTTTCAGGGAGCTGGTCCACAGCCCCTGCAGCCCTCCTGGGAGGGACTACAGCTGAACCCATAAAGATGTGGGGTGAGTTCTTCTTGGAGGGGTTGCCAGGGTTCAGGGTTGAGGTGAGTGTGGTAGGATTGCTGGCAGAGGTAGAATTCCTGATGGACAATTCCTAAAGGTGGAAACCTGCTCTGATCTGAAGGTAGCTGACTGTTCAAAGCTGCTGTGGAAGCTGCTCCAAACATGGGCTGCTCCAACGTAGAGCTCACAGGAATTTGTTCTCTCCATCCTACCCTTCTCTCCCACCACAGTGCCTAGGGTGAATAGGGCTGGGGGCAGCACAGCCTCTGGGGTGAGGCAGGGGAGAGAATGACAGGCTTTACAGGAGGATCCCATCCTGGAAAAGGGCCTCTGCATGGCCTCAAACTCCCTCTGATTGCATCCCTAACTGTGGATGTCACATCCTCCAGTGAACCTCTGCAGAGCTCAGGAGCTACACCCAAACCTGCCCCAGAGCTCAGATTTCCTCCTTCCAAGCTTTCTCATCTCTGGCTGTCTCAGCATATCCTGAAGGTCAAAACCACACACTGGTGGGACAAAGGAAGATTTCAGAGAGCACACCTGGAGCTGCATGAGCTCAGGACCAGGGAGCATCCTGCTCCTGGTGCAGGATTTGACAGACAGGACATCTCACCCCTGCCTGTAGCCCCTGCAATGCCACACTGCTGTGTCACCTTCCTTGTCTCTTCTTTCTCCACTCAGCACAGAAGAGTTTTTCCACCAACTTAACTTTCTTCTTGTCCTGTTTTTGTGAGTCTGAAGGTGGGCATAGGCTGAGGGGCAGAGCTTGCCTTGAGCCAGGTCACAGCAGAACTTGAGCTCCAGGCTGCTCCTCTGCTCCTGGGTATTTCTCACCTAGCTGGCTTAATGAGGGCAGAGTTGCACAAGAGTTACTTTAACCCTTCCTTTCAAGAGGCTCAAAGTTAATCTAAGCCCAGGAGGCAGGTAGGTGTTCCCCAGGAGCAGGGACCACTGAATTTATTAACACAGAGTGCAACATTCCTGGTGACCTCCCTCTGTCCTGCACTTGTTTTCTCCTGCCATGAGATCTGCAAGGATGTCACACAGCAGGCCTGGCTCCAATGGGGAAAGTTGTAAGACCTGGAAAAGAAGGAAATCAATGGCAGGAGAGGATTTCAGGTAGCTGAGCTCCCCTCCAGGGTCTTCTCTACATCAAAAACACTCCCACAGCAGAGAATCCTGTATGACAAGGAGACCTGAGCAGTGGTATTGGGAAATGCAATCATTCATGGAATCGTGGAATGGTTTGGGTTGGAAGGGACCTTGAATCTTACCTTGTCCCAATTCCCTGCCATGGGCAGGGACACCTTCCACTAGGTCAGGTTGCTCAGAGCCCCATCCAACCTGGCCTGGGACACTTCCAGTGATGGGGCACTGCTAGAACACACAGAGCTGATGTGTGGTATGGGCTCTGAGCATTTATCTGCTGGGTACAAAGGGGACAGGAAAAATCCAGATAATAACTGGCAGCTGTTGTGGTCCATGTAGGTACCAGTGGTGTAGGCAGGAGTACAAAGGCTGCTCTGGGAGGCTCAACACAGGCTGCTTGGCAGGGGCTGAAGCCCAGAACTGCTGTAGCAGCCTCAGGAATTTTGAGGGTGATCCCAAAACTGCTGGACAGGCAGGAATCAGGAGGGTTGGTGCGATGGTGAGGTGATGGTGCACGGAGGAGAGATGGGGCAGAGGCAGGAGGTGAGATCCAGGACAGGAGGGATGGTCTGCACCTTAACCATGGTGATGATTGATATTGTCCAAGGGGTCCTAGGGGCATCTTTAGCCTGGAGACAGCTGGAGGAAGAGTGCCTGGTTCAGGTGACCTCTTTGGCTTGGTGGATGTGGCTCAATGCACCTCCAGAAGGACCAGCTGGACACAACAATTACCATGAATGAGGGAGGTGAATGAGGCCTCCTGCTTGGCATCACCTGTGATCCCAGCTCTGTGGGCATCCAGGAGCCCTGGTGAGGGATGATAATCCATGAGTGCACTGTGGCTGCTTTACTGGATGATGGGAGCACAGCAGGATGGTGGGAGGGTGGCAGGACGTGTGACAAGAGAAGGAAGAGCATCATTAAAACACCAGGTGGAAAGAGGAGCCCAAGGGAATCCCTGTGGGTGGAAAACATGAGGTCTAATAACAAAAATATGCTGCAGGATGGCTCTACCCCGACAGTAGTGGTGGGGAAAGATTAAGTGGAATGAGCAAAGCTGCAAATTTAGGCCAGGTGGTGATGGTGGGAAATGTCAGCTGCCCATGCACAGGCCAGGTCAGTGGTGCAGTACAGAGATTTTACTTTGGGACCTGACAAAATCTGTGTCCCAGAGGGACCAGCCTGACAATGTGTGAGGGGCAATCCTGCTTCAGTGTTGATGCAGAAGGTGGTGGTGGGACATCCCCTGTGCTTGTCAGGCTGGGCAGTGAGGGCAGCAGGAGGATCTCTGTCACGTGTGTGCTTGCCTTCAAAATGGGAATTGCCTAAAATGAGGG
This sequence comes from Vireo altiloquus, assembly GCA_013396875.1. Taxonomy (NCBI): domain Eukaryota; kingdom Metazoa; phylum Chordata; class Aves; order Passeriformes; family Vireonidae; genus Vireo; species Vireo altiloquus. The sequence continues at coordinate 121,261 of VZRF01009265.1, read as the reverse complement.
AAAAGGACACCAGAGCTGTGCAGAGAGCAAGGAGCTGCAGAGCAGCTCAGAGGGAATTCAATAAAGCTGGTGGGGAATTGGTTTAAAACCGAGTCAGAGCACTGCTTTTCCCAGCAGACTGCTGGAGCTGGCTGTCCCAAGGAGGTGGTGCCAGCAGGGTCAGGAGGGACTGGCACAAACTCGTGGAGAGCAAGTCACAGAGTGGATGGAAAATAGGGAGTGATATCTCCTGGAAGTGTTCAGATGCAGGCTGGATGAAGCTTGGAGCAACCTGCTCTAGTGGAAGGTGTCCCTGCCCATGGCAGAGGGTAGGACTAGGGGATCTTTAATTTCCTTTCCAACTCAAATCATTCTATGATTCCATAATTCTATGATTTTATGTTCCCTAATCCAGTAGCTGAGGGCCACCCACCAGGGCAAGCCTGGATGCTGCTCTTAAGACAGAACAGGGAATTTTGGTGGCTCCTCACCCTCTTTGCTTCCCTTTTGCACAGCTCTTTTCTCTGCAGACAGTGTTTAGGATCTAAACCAAACGTGGCTTTTTAAGACGTGTGCTCAGAAACGATATTTTTTTTGTTGCTGATTTCCTCCCTGCAAATAAAAATACCTTCAGCAGAAGCAAATAAGCCTGAGCAGGTTTGTCACATCCTTCATATGAAAGAAAAAGTAACCTACAAGGTTTGTAGTGAAGAGAGCCAAACAATGGGCAGTGTTGTCCCAGTGGGGATGGGGATGGAGACAGGGAGTTGCACAAAGTGCAGAATTCACAGCCTGATATCTGCCCTCAAAACCCAAATGAGCAAAGGAAAAGCAAACCTCTCCCCTCCTCTGGACACCCTCCACCGTCAGGAGAGCCTCATTAAAGCCTCCCAGGCCCCCAAGGTGCTCCCCAAACCTGCTCTGCTCCCTCTGGATGCACAGGTCCCTCTGCCGCTGACCCGGTGCTGATGGGTCTGATTGTGGATGGAAACCAGGAATAATCCTCTCACCCACTTATCCAAGGAGGAAAATTCATTTCCTTTGTGCTCCAACTCCTGCCTTGGCAGATTGGGCCTGGCACTTTGTCCCTCCCTGCTGCTGTCCCTCCTCTTGCTCCCCATGTGACAGTGACAGCTCCATCCCTCAGCCCCAGCCTTTATCCGTGAGCTTCCCTGCCTCTGACAGCAAAAAAGGATCTTTCATGTGCTGCAGAAGTTCATAACGTTCCAGCATTGATAGGGATAGAGTGCAAAAGAAATAAAATCAATAAAATATTCAAAGCTTTCACATTATAAGCTCCAGCAAAACTTTTTACCAAATGTTTACTGTATAATAAATTCTATTTAAAAGCCCGAGCTTGTATGCTGAAGAGGGGTGGAACGTTGTCACTTTAATTGCAATGGCATAAATATTTGATATTCAGTAAATTAGATCTGTAGCTCTGAAAACATTCTTGCAAATGGATTTTTACCTGTAGCACAGTGCCATTAGCAGGAGAAAGTCAACACAGCCCCAGGGCCTGTAATTAACTCAACCCAAGCAGAACTAAACATTTTTGACAGTTTTCCTGGTCTGGAATTAACTGTCATAGCAGAGAATGAAAGGAAGTGCATTGTCACATTATGTTTACGTAAAGTCTGTAAAATGCTGTGTTTTGTATTTTTGTTTTGTTAAGTCTGAGTTTCATGCCCCATTATTTTTTTCATCATTAGAGACAAGCTTAAAAACAGCTAATGATGGATTTTATATCCTCAGAGTAGTCTGAAAAAAAAAAAGGGGGAAGACATTAGTTGGATAATTCAATTTTTCTTTATTTTTTTCTCAGTAATGAAGCATGGTACACTGTGTTCTGGTATAAATCATAATGCTGTGACATTTGAAGACATTAGAAACTCTGGTTTTCCTATCTGATGCAAGGTTCTCAGATAATAAGCAGTTGTCTAGCCCGTGTCTGTCTATTTTCTTGGAGCTGGGGGAAGGCATATGTCTGTTTTTTCCTTCTTTTCTCGTCTCTGTTTTTTATTTTTTTTATTTTGTATTTACAAAAATAACTGTCACTCCACTGAAATGCAAACCCTTGAGGGCAAATCTACTTAATGCTTCCCTGAAAGCTACTTATTGTCCAGTAGCTCAGAGAAAATCTGTAAGTTACAGCAGTAATTGAAAGGATGTGTTGAGCTCCCTGACATTTTGTCCCAGGAATTATCTTACCTGAAAAAGAAAGGGGTATTTAGCAGGAGAGCTCCCCTGCAATTTGGGAATAGAAAGATGCTCATAAACAAGCTGATTAAAATAGATGGGGTTTGCTACATTTATAGTAATAAGTTGGGCTAATAGCTTACATTAAAAGGGGAAAACCTGTTTGGATGGCAAATATATGTCTGCTGCAAGCAGGGATTGTGTTATAATCTTGTCTCTATCCTGACATATTGAGAAGACAAGCAAATAAGGAAACAAAAATGTCAAGATTTTCTTTTTTTTTTTCCTTCCTAAAGATTGCCAGATAGGGAGGAAAAAAAAGAAATCAAGGCAAAATTAACAGCGCTCTCGGCTCCTGCCTGCGCTGCTCTGCCAGGCTGCTCACCTCAATGAAAAGCTTTTATTTTGAATTTCTGAATATCTCAGGGAAAGAAGAGAAACCCCTCTTTTCCCAAGATACATCATGCAAGAAATGACCTCAGCTCGATGCAATCTTTATTTTGCATTCCATTTCAGCGTAGAAGTCCCTCCCGTGCTGCTGCACCGGGGCAGGCACAGGAGGGGCTTTGATGGTTCCTCATCCACCCTCGGTGGCCTGTTCACTTCACTCTCCTATTATGGCATTTTCCACATCTTCATCCGTATCCAGAACCGCTCCAGCGATGAGCACACAATATCTTCATTAAGAGAGAGGGAAAACAGCCAGAAAAGCAGGACAGCAGCCCCTGGAAGAGGGGAATTTGTGAAAAACCCTTTATCCAGGAGATTTCTCCTCCCAGCAGGAAGAGAATCCTAACACCGAGGGAATAAACAAGCGAGAAGCAGAGGAGGTTTAACTGCTCCTGAAATCAGAGGCTGGGTTTGGAGTCGCTCCGTTCCCGTTGGGAATTGCAGCCATGGGGAATGTTTATGGGATTTTTTAGCTGCAGTTCCTCAGGGCTGGGATGTTGCTGGTGCTGAGCCCGCAGCCAGCACTGGTGTGACTGGTGGGAGCTGTGAGGGCTCTGCAGCTGCCCCGGGGTGCTGAGCCCCTGGCAGGAGCAGGAGAGGATCCTGGGGAGCAGGGCTGGCTGCTGCTGCTGCCTCTCTTCTCACTGAATTAGGCAAATTACAGAGCGCTGTATCTTCGCTAAATTAATTAGCTCAATTAGGCTGGGGGGGATGGAGAGGCGTGTGTGTGCTTCTTCTCGCTTTCCTTCTTTGATCCCTCACCTCTTCCTGCAGGCCCTGAGGCTTTTGGGCATCCCCACGGGGTGGTTGAGGTTTATGGGCATCCCCATGGGGTGCCTGGAGCCGCTGCCATCCCCGGGGCTGCCATCCCCAACCTGGGGCTTCCCCCAGCCCGAGTGTCGCTGGGAGCACTGGGAATGCTCCAGCCTGAGCTTTGAGATTCCTGACTGCTCAGCATCTTCCTTCTCCCAGCTTGGCTTTGGGCTGGGGCTGAGATTTTTGGCGTGAGGGATATTTACTGTCTGCCCACAGGATCCTGTCCCTGGATGCTGCTGCTGGCACCCTGACACCAAGCATGGCACAGATGGGAGGCTCCATGGCACCAGGGCTGCAGGGAGTGTGTCCCTGTCCCCTGGGATGGGGCACATCACCCCTCCTACCCCCTCACACCTCCCTGCCTCTGCCTTCCCTCTGGCTGCGGGTTTGTCATGGGAAACTGAGATCTCAGAGCACAGCAACTCTCAAATATGAAACACATCGTGGTCGCTTTTCTGTCACCTCCTGCTCACAGTGTTTTGGGTCAGGCAGCTGTAATTCCAGCCTTGGCAGGTGCTGGAATCTCCCTTTTGGGATCAGGCCATGCCTCTGCCAAGCCCTTTCCCTCCCACCACCAGCAGAAAAGTTTGATATTCCATGAGAAAACAAGGAGCCTTGGGAATGCTGGGGACACCCAGGTCCTGCTGCTGCCATGGGTGGTCACATCGTGTTCAGGACCCTCTCCTCAAGCCCCATGTTGGAGCAGCACCAACATCTCCACTGCTCCCCCTGACACCCGCGGGGAGCTGCCACATCCAAAGCTCTTTTCTCATATTTGCATGCACTAAAAGATTCAGCACATGGAGAAAGGACCAAGCTCTGATCTACGGTAGCAACTAAACAGTAAAAGACAGCACAGGGTCTATCAATACTGCTTAGCAGTGGAGCCTGGTGTAATCTCCTGCGTGGCAAAATAATCAGGAATGTCACTTTTCATAGGATTCATCAGAAACAATGAGACATTTCACAAACAATCCTCGCCCAGCATTAACGATCAGATATAAAGAGACCTGAGTGCAATTACTAAAGAAAACAATTATGTGTCAGCAAATATATTCATCTTCATTTGATTTAAGCACCCACCTTCCATGGCTATAAAAGGGATTGGAATGCTAACTCAATTTGTGGGGCAGCAAATTGAGGCAGCACAGATGTGATTTCAGCGAGGTGGTGCAGAGGGAGGTGAGGGACAGAGAGGAAACACAGATGGGATGAAGCTCCAGGATGGACATTCCCACCCCAGCTCTGCATGGGGACCCTTACAAAGACCTGGTGGCTTCTCTCATGCTTGGAGCACACCAGGAATGGACTAAAATTTCATTCTTCTACCTCCCCTAAATCACCACTTTCCTATGAATGAAAACACATTTTGCAAAAACTAATATAAATGGAAAACTGGGTTTAGATCAAAAGTAAACGCCATTAATTTTTTTTCTCTTAATGCAAAGGATAATAAGTTTTTTTTTTCCTTTAAGCAAGAATAAGTGTGTTTATTTGTGCTTCAAGAAAGCACCCATTTCTGAAGCTCTTTATCCTGGCCACAGCCTAGAGGCTGAGATACATGGAATAACCAGAGGCTTCCAGGTCTCCTCTGTGTTCCTGGGCTCTGATCTTCCAGTACATGAAGCCACACTGAGTTTGGGCTGTTCAGCCTGGAGGAGAGCAGCCTCCAGGGAGAGCTTAGAGCCCCTTCCAGTGCCTAAAGGGGCTCCATGAAAGATGGAGAGGGACTTTGGGCAAGGACTGGTGGTGATAGGCTCAGGAAAAATGGCTTTAAGCTGAAGGAGGGCAGATTTAGGTCAGATATATGGAAGGAATTGTTCCCTGTGAGGGTGGGCAGGCCCTGGCACAGGGTGCCCAGAGAAGCTGTGTCTGCCCCTGGATCCCTGGCAGTGTCCAAGGCCAGGTTGGACAGGGCTGGGAGCAGCCTGGGACAGGCTTTGATGTCCTTTCCAACCTAAACCATTCTGTGATTCCATGTGAGCTTTGGGATGTTCTCCAAACCTTGGGTTTCTGCTGCCTGGCTGTTATCTCTCATCCCAGCTGGTTCCACCAGCCCTGCCCCACACTCCAGCCCAGGTCCCCTGGACAAACCTCCCTCTCCTGACCCACTTACCTGGCTGGGCAGAGGGCACCTCCCTCCAGGCTCTTCCACTTGGGAAGAGAAGAGAAGAGAAGAGAAGAGAAGAGAAGAGAAGAGAAGAGAAGAGAAGAGAAGAGAAGAGAAGAGAAGAGAAGAGAAGAGAAGAGAAGAGAAGAGAAGAGAAGAGAAGAGAAGAGAAGAGAAGAGAAGAGAAGAGAAGAGAAGAGAAGAGAAGAGAAGAGAAGAGAAGAGAAGAGAAGAGAAGAGAAGAGAAGAGAAGAGAAGAGAAGAGAAGAGAAGAGAAGAGAAGAGAAGAGAAGAGAAGAGAAGAGAAGAGAAGAGAAGAGAAGAGAAGAGAAGAGAAGAGAAGAGAAGAGAAGAGAAGAGAAGAGAAGAGAAGAGAAGAGAAGAGAAGAGAAGAGAAGAGAAGAGAAGAGAAGAGAAGAGAAGAGAAGAGAAGAGAAGAGAAGAGAAGAGAAGAGAAGAGAAGAGAAGAGAAGAGAAGAGAAGAGAAGAGAAGAGAAGAGAAGAGAAGAGAAGAGAAGAGAAGAGAAGAGAAGAGAAGAGAAGAGAAGAGAAGAGAAGAGAAGAGAAGAGAAGAGAAGAGAAGAGAAGAGAAGAGAAGAGAAGAGAAGAGAAGAGAAGAGAAGAGAAGAGAAGAGAAGAGAAGAGAAGAGAAGAGAAGAGAAGAGAAGAGAAGAGAAGAGAAGAGAAGAGAAGAGAAGAGAAGAGAAGAGAAGAGAAATAATTTGTCTGCCTGTCTTAAGGATGAGCTCATTTGTAATCAGGTTGAAGGAAAAAGGAAAGTAAGAAGGGAAGAAATGGCCTTTTATTTTTATTTTCTTTGCCTTTTTTTTTTGGTGGGACTGTCACATTGAGTCAGTTTGGGGTTATTTTGCCAGTTCTGAATACTTACCCTTTCCTAATGAGCTCTACCCTACCCTGGCACAACGCTGGGTCTTATTTTTTTCCAAAACCCTGCAACCACTTGCACATTCACCCATTTTCATGCTGCCTCTGCCTGTTCCCTGCCCCATCCCCCCGATGTGTACCAGCACAAAATTACCTTTCTGAATGCAGAGGGAAACGAAGAGAGGCTCGGAGAACACGTGAATCACAAGGAAGTGGTTTCCCTAGTGACAGTAACCACATGAAAGCTCTCACCGTTTACTCTCACGGGACCTTTTAGCACTTTGGATTGTGGGGAGAGCAAGGCAGGGTAAAAAATGCTGTGGTTGGGAAAGGAGCAGGTGAACACTGAAATGCTAAATGGTGTTGGCAACCCATGAGAAGCCACCAGCAGCACCTGGGGGGGAGATCCTGAGGTTTGTCCATGCCCTGTGGAATCACACAGTGGCTCTCAGGCCCCTTCTCCAAGGCAGAGTGCTGGAGACCTGGGGAACGCAGAGCACAGCTTGCTCAGGGCCTGCCAGCACCCCAGCAACCCTTCCAGTCCATGCCACCCTCCACGTGCTGGCCTGTCCCCTTGGCAGCACCCTGCAGGGGATGGGGAGGAGGACACTGGTGGCACCCCAGCCCTGGGGACACCTCCTGGACCTCTGTGTGCTGGAGGTGAAAGCAAACCCCGGGATGGAGATTCAGTGAGCTTGGAAAGAGTACAACAGCAGGCAGAGAGGCAGATGGAAAGGGCAGGCAGACAATTATCAGTGTCTTTGGCTCACTCTCAAGAGTTTTTTCTCCTCTCTCTCAAATGTCTTCGATTTTTTGAAGCATCCCTGACAGCAAATGAGAGCAACGCCATCCCGAGAGCCCAGAGGAGTGATGTCCACATGGGAAACCAAGAAGAAAAGCATCTTTTGCTGGAGCAGGACTGTCTTCCTCTTCTTCGTTGTCACCCTGGGCGCATTAGCTTAATAACGAGCTTTTTAGCAGATTTCAGTGAACAAGAAGCAATTTATTTGTCGTCATGGAGACAAAGAAGACCTTCTGGAAAAGAGCATTGAATGAAGAGAAGAAGGTTTATTGTGCAGAGCAATGAGGCATTCACTTGGAACATTAGTATCACACAAAGCAGGCCATACAAGTGGTCTTGCTAACTTCTGGATGCATGGTTGGATGCGTTTTTGGTCCTGCCTTTCCCTGGAAAGGCCAAGAGGGGATGGGAGCTTGGTGTTTTACACATGATATTTGGTGTCCAGCCCTGTTCCTAGATGACTCTGGGGGGAAAGACAAAGGTTCCTTGTTGGTGGACGGCTGAACCTCACTGGTTGCATTTCTGCTGGCTATTTCCAGGGACTGAATTCTGAAAACCAGCTGCCAACTGAGCAAACCCCACATAAGCCAAGAGCATGCATCTCAAAGTGTACTTTGTTCATTTATTTTGACAACTCTAGTGTTTCTTTAATTATTTATAACACTTCTTACTGTACTGGAGTAGATTTTTGTAAAAATAATGAAGCCTTAGTAGTATAGCATCTATGATCACATCTGCAGGGGAAGGGGGAGGCAAGCAGCCACTCTCTGACGTGAGGGGAAAGGAAAATGTAGGTTGGAAGCAAAGTCTTCCTCCCTAAGAAAAGTTTTCAAGCAGCAAAGGAGAGGGCAGACCTGTGAGACCCAGCACTGCAAGGGTTAAAAGGAGATTTTTGGGGTGAAGGTGAATTCTAGAAGAGCAGCTTCCTTCAGGAAATGTGGATTTGATGGCGTGTGGGTTTTCGCCTGTTGTGTGTTTGTCTGTGGAATGCTGTCAGGGGAAAAGTGAGGTTGGGAGAGCTGTCAGTGGGGAAGTGAGGTGCAGAAGGAAGCTCCAGCAGGCAGAAGAGCTCTCCCACCTCAGCAAGGTGCACACACCACTGCAGGTACGTGAGAACGTTTGACCTGAAGCATCACCCTCCACGAGTTCCTGAATGCTGGTGAAACACCTGATTTTGCAAAATAGGCTGAATTCCCTCCTAAGTCGGGGTGCAACCTGATGGTCCAGCCTCAGGAACTCCAGCAGGAAGGAAATGCTTTTCCCAGTCCCTTCCAGGGGACAGGTGGAGGCTGTGCCTGGCAGAGGGTGCACAGGTGAGCACCCCGAGGTTTGCCACCTCTACACCTTGCTGACGCTGGCAAGGGAGCCTTTGCCAATGGGAAACTTGTCCTTTTTGCCCAAATCCCTGGGTCTGCTCTCCCCAGGAGCACCATGGCTTTGTCCTCCTTGGAGCACACCCCACCAGAGGCATCTGGACCCACTGCGGGTGCCCCAGAGAGGCAGGAAAAGGGGGAAGATCCCAAGGGATGTGGAGCATCTCCCAGAGGCCAGAGAAGATTTCTGGTAGAAATTTGGCCCCAAAGTAGGGCAGGAAAATATGGGCAGTGCCTGGTTTCAGGTGAGGGGACACTGAGGATCCAAACCTCCTTGCCAAGAGGACTCATTCCCACATGCAAAGTGTGTCCTTATTGAAGAGAAAAGCTCATTCTACCAGGCAAATGCTGGAAGAATGCAAAACCACAAAGAGTTTATATATTTAACCCACACAAGGAATATAATTATTCTTTTTAATCAAGTCTATTCAAACCATTTATTACTTTATTCTTCCATTTCAATAGCGGAACGATTAAGATGGAATCTTAAAGGAATTCTTCACAACAGTAATAATGTCTCTTATCGCAAGAGGCAGTCTCTGCTCTGTCCTGCAAATTCTCAGCATTAAAATATTAAATATATTCAATATATCAAAAACCTCCATTTCACTCCTGTAAAACAATTCAAAGGATATGAGGAAGAACCAGAAAGGGGCCCATTACAGTCTGCAAACAAATTTGAAAATAGGGAAAAGGGAAAAACTCCAGCATACACAATGAGCTGCAAATGGAACTCCAGCTCCAGAAATCCAACTTCACAGTAGAGCAGGCCTGGGGGAGAAGGACATTATCATTTGAAGACTCATTTATATCAGCACACTCTCTACATTATATAAGAGCCAGGCTTCTCTCAGCTCTCGATTTGTTGTCATCTTGTTTTTCAACACACCATATATTGGTAAGGGCAAAACTTCATCTGCGCCCGGCACAGGACACACTGCTCAGAGGGTAAAACAGAATAATAAAAAAGGTAGAAAGTAGTGGGCTGTGAATAAAATCAGTGTCTTCCCCAAGAAGAGGGATACCTCGGCAGGAAAGGCACAGATGTTGCACTGAAGTGCAAGGCACAGCTAAGAGGTGACAAGGGTAGGGGTCTGGCTGAGCCTGTTGGGGCATTTGGGTATCCCAACCCATTTGGGGTGGCTCTCCTGCTCTTATTATATTTATTATTTGTTATATTTTTTATTAGTATTAATTTATTTGTTACATTATTATTATCATGCTCTTATTACATTTTTAGGTTCTTAGTAAGCCTAGCTTGCAAGATACAGGTCTCCTGGCTGAGGGGGAGGCATGCTGGTTGTATTTTCTAGGTTTATTTTTCCTCCTGCTTTTGACAAGTCTGTGGAAAGATTTTGGACAGCCCGAAATGGATCTTACATAATTCTAGGAGAGGCCTTTTAGAGCCTTCAGTTTCCAACACTTTATACCAGACTGCTTTGTGTATGGTTGACAAAGGCCTGAGTACTGTGAGTAAACAGTAAGCAATACAGGAATGAGCAGGGACTTCTAAGTCTCCAAATTTTATTTATTAAATAGCTCCTGGGACCAGCCTCTGCCCATGACTCAGTGGCCTGGCAAAGAGGTTTCAAAGCTGCAGCAGGTTCCAGGAGGGTGAAAATGTTTCTTGATGTTTGGGGTCCCGAACAGGCTGTGAACATGGGAGGTCATCCCAGGTCATCCCTGAGACCAGCCAGGATCCCACTGCTGCCTCGGAGCACACAGGCACACAGCTCTTTTCAGTTTACAGGGCAATCCAGCACTCTGGGGATCTCATCCAGAGCTCTGAGAAGTCTCTGCATTAATCTTGATGGCCTTCTGAATCTGGCCTCCAGAATGTGATAATGTCTCATATTTCCCATGCTTTGTTTTTTTCCCCCCAAAAAAATTCTCAAAGCATTTTTAAGCTTTTATTGTGGACTGCACCAAAGATCAGCAAAATCCCCCCTGCTGGGTGGTCCAAAGCCTGCAGCAGTTTGAGCTGGCTGGGTCTCTGATGGCTTTCACAGGGAAGGGCATGGAGGAGGTTGGGTGTGGCTTCTGGAGCTGTGCTGAGCCAGGACACAAGGTCCCTCTTGGCAGAATCTGCCATCAGCACAAAGAGCCTGAAGTTTAGTTTGACACCTTCACTCCTGCCCAGGCTGATACCTGAGAGAGAAGAGCTACAGGTTAAACCCTTCACTGTCCTGTGGATGTGTGTGAGCAGCTCCTGAGCAGGTGCTGATCCAGCTCATTTCCTCTGAAAAAGTGGGCACAGAGAGACCCTCAGGCCTCAGTCACCACAGCATCTGCTGGATGTTCCGACCGATGACCCAGAGAAGGAAATGTTACAGTCTGAGAATTTAAACCTTCATGTTCACCCTGCATTTACTTATGTTTACTGGCAGGCAAGTTGAAAAGCTTGGACTGCCCATGCAGAGAAAGGAAAAAGCTCTGAGGAGCAGGAGGGAGAGCTCTGGGTGAGCTGGGGGCTGCAATGGCCTCTGGGCAGGGTGGTAGAGACCTGCCAGGTGGGATGTGCATCTCAGCTTTGGCCAAAAGCTCTGTGTGAAAGCTTGATGTGAAAGTTCTCATTAAAATCTCTTCTGGGCAGCTCCGGCCACCCACATTTCCTTGAGATGGGTGATGCATTCGGAGTGGGGGAGATGATTGCTGAGAGCACAGGGGACCCCTTAAACCAGAATGACTTCCTGTGGTTCAGATCAATTGAGCAGCATCAAACCAAATCTGACCCAGCTGCCCCAACCCACCAAGTGCTCAGCCTGATTTTGGGGACAATGCACTGTCCATGCCCTGGGATGTGAATGCAGCACCTCTAGAGACCCTCAGCCCCTGGAAGCATCCATGAATAAATCCATCAGGGTCAGGTTAACAGGCAAACAGTGAGACTGTGTGTTCCACCTGGGTGAGCAGGACTTGGAGTGAAAGCAGAAATGAAACATTTCTTCAGCCATCTCTGCCAGGCTCCTTCCCCTGCCGTTATCCTTATCAGGACTGATTTTGTACACAGCACTCAAGGTTAAACAAACTGTGCTCACTGTTCAGCCTTGCTGGGTGGGGTGGGAAGGAGGCAGGCCTGGGGCACACCGTGAGGTGGAGGTACAGAGGTGTTCAGCAAGCTCCCTTTGCTCCGAGATCAGCTCCCTCCAGCCCTTCTTGTCCCCTCTCTCTCAGCAGCTTCTTGACCCTGAAAGTCAGAGTTCATCCTCCCTCTGCAGCTTTTGACTCAAAACCCTGCCCTCCACTCTGGCTGTGCCTTTGGAGAAGTTTGACAGCGTGCCAGGAATGCTCTGGCTGAGGTTCTTGATGTCTTTCATCTTTGTTCCTTCCCTTCTGCCAGGCAGAGCTGGGACCTGGTCTCAAGCAGGGCTCCAAGGCAGGGATGTGTCCTCACCACAGAGAACCCCACCAAGGAAAGCACCCAAAATGTCCCAAAGCACCACAAGATGCTGAAGTCTACAGCTCCCCTGAAATCAGTCCTTCCTCCCAAAAGTGTATTCTGCCTCTTTTGTCAGAAAACCTCCCTGAACTACCAACCCTTTGCTTATTTTTCCTGTATCCTTGAGTTATCCCCACAGCAAGGCAAGGACTTCACCCTCTGGCCAGGGCTGCCTGTCCATCCCCGGAATAAAGGATCCAGTGGTTTAATTTGACTTTCAGGTTATGGTACTAAGAAGAGATGTGATAGATAGGAAAAAACGTGGAGAAAACTGAAAGCACCAACAAGAAGGGAAATGCACAAGGACAAGGACAGCAGCAATTCTGCAAGGAAAGACTCTGGATGAACCAAGACTGGGGAGGAAGAAGAATCAAACACTTCTCCTCAATGCAGGAAAATCTGGACCAGAGCCACCGGTGATGGTTGGGAGTAGCATCAGCCCCTCTGTCTGGGGATGTTTTTCCAACAAATTTTGTCCCAGAATAGTAGAAATTAAATGCCCATTTTCATTCTTCCTCCCAGGAAACAGCAGGGATGTGTCTGTGTAGGAGGGAGATTTGAGAGGTGAGAAGGAGCAGGGTCTCTCAGGCTTGGTGTGCCCACACTTGGAATGGGGCTGCTTCTCTCTGCTGGGAGAGGAAAAGCATTTAATGTCCTCAAATTGGGCTGCAAAAAGGGGTGAAACCCTTCTTCCTCCTGCTGATGACAACGGGAGCTCTAGGTGCTGGACTTAGGAATGCCAGGAGAAACAGTCCCAAAGTGCCTCCTGGGAGCCATGTTCCAGCCTGGAGGTTCCTCTGGGGAGAAGCTCCACAGCCAGTCTCCTTTGGCACTGCTTCCCCAGCGGGGAAGGAGCCTTTTGGGGCTGTGATGTGGTCAGCTGGGAGCTGAAGGACATCAGTTTCTTCCAGCCAATTGTCCACAGGATTGATGGAAATTGCAGAAACAAGCCTGGGATGGGGCAGATTCCTTCCCCCTTCATCCACCCTCGGAGTTTGAAATGAGCTTTAGAGCAGGGGAAACCTGCACAGCCTCACACATTTCCCCAGCTGCCTGCACCCCCTGCACTGTCCCTTCCAGCTAATCCACAGACCCCCAAAATGCTCAGGAACCTGGATACATCCCAAGTGCCTGAGGCTCAATTATCATTAATGACCATCATGATAATTCAGCCTATTCTACTCTTACTGCTCTTTTGAAAAAAAAAACAAAAAACCCAGAACTACCAAACCTGGATATAGTTATGAAATTTTCTTTCGGCCTCCATAAACCATTTCCAAGTAATTATACAGCGAGCGGAGCTGAAAGGGAGCCGCGCACAATTGTCATAAAATGTAATTAATTTGGAGTAATTCACAATGGAGGGAAAAAAGTGCTGCAGAGAGTAAATTGGACAGGAGACTTGTGTGCCGGGGAGATGTGGTTTTGAAAGGCTGCTGACTAATACAGCACTGACCTGAAAGCAAATCCTTACATTCACGCTGGACCGGCTGTTTCCATGACAACAGTTGTTATTAGTAACTGAAAATGTATTGCTCTTACGAATGGCAGCATATTTTTTTTTTTTTTTTCAGTTGAATTCAAGAGCAGCTGGGTACTTTACTCATGAAGATAAAGTGCTCAGATCGCTGCGGCGCTAATGTTGTGTGCTGCACCCCTCGCAACACCAACCTTACACTTACACACCATACAAAGAAACGTGCGCGTTGCTGGAGGGAAAAAAAATAAGCCTCCGAAGGCACGGCGAAAATGGCAACTTGTATCAAAGAAGTCGAAAGAAAATAAGCGCGCTCATCACCGTGTTTTAAATTAACTCTTCAGTGGGAGTCCCTGGGGGTTCGGGCTGACCTGAGAGCTCAAGGGACAGGTAAATCCTGTTAGGAGCTCAGCGAGCCAGCCTGACGTCCCAAAATGGGATGCCAGCCCCGCAAGGAGCACTGAGAACATCTCACCCTTTAGATTAAGCTACTTCTCATGCACCACCCCCACTCGTTCCTGTCCTGAGAGCAGAAATTTTAATGATATTTAAATGAACAAACTTGGGAAAGAAATTCTCTCACCTGGTTCGGACCTGTGCAGTGGCTCTGATTGTAAAAGCATCTCTCTAATTTTTCCTGAGGGAGACTTTTTTTTAAACTGAAAAGGAGGAGGTTTAGATCAAATTTCAGAAAGGGTTTCTTCCCTGTGAGGTGGGCAGGCCCTGGCACAGGGTGTCCAGAGCAGCTGTGGCTGCCCCTGGATCCCTGGCAGTGCCCAAGTCCAGGCTGGATGGGGCTTGGAGCAGCCTGGGACAGTGGAAGGTGTCCCTGCCCATGGCAGGGGTGGCACTGGAGGAGCCTTAAAGTCCCTTCCAACCTAAACCACTCTGTGATTCTTTGAACAGGACCACAGATCAAAAAGTTTGGACTGTGCCACCTCTCAAAAAATGCTATGGGTAGACTCCCACAGCAACTAAACCAGTTCAGGCTCTTTCAAGTTTATCTGTGGGGTGCTGCTGTGGGTTTCAGATGTCCCAGGTCCTTCTGGGACCTGTGAAGGGAGTGGAAGTCTCTTTTCACCAGAGTAAGAGGGGAGTAGGGCCCAGGAAAACATCAGTTGTCAAAGTTGCTCGAGTAGGCAAAATGCTGCACATTATTTTGTGTGAATGAGCCTGTGAACAGCAATAACATATTCAGGAAGCAAATAAGTTACAATCCATAATCAAAAAATGTTGCAAATTACATCCTTAATAGATTACATTTATAATCTACTTGAAAGAGATCTTTAGGCACTTAATTGACACATTCCAAGATAGCTATAACATATTGGCTAGTTAGATACCAATTGACATACTTATTAAATATCAATTAGCGCATTCCATAATTTGGTACCTAATTAGCTTGCTATAGCTATTCTATCAAATGCCAATTAAATGCTTGAAATTTCTTACAAGTTGGCTGTACTAAGATAATAATTAAGAATGCATTGCTTAAGTCGTTTTTAGTTAATTACATGGCAAACTAATTTTGGCTACACACATTAGACCTTTCAATAAATCCCTCTTTATCAATCAATTGGTATCTAATGAACTCATTATTCTTTTGCTACACCCGAATAAAACCTTGCTTTGCCATTCTCCTGGGTGGATCTCAGCCTGGATGCAGGGCTCTGTGGGTCTCCCACCCCAAGGTCTCCCACAGGGAGGTGACATGCCACGTTCCCAGCCCGATGAGCAGTCCCTGTGCTCCCATCCATGGTGTTTTGGGAGGGGTGGGTGTGCTGGAGTGATGGTGGTGCCACCTCTGCAGTGCCACTGCTCCAACCCAGCAGCTGCACCCAGGGTGGGCCCAAGGAAGGATGGAGAGGCACAAGCTCATGCAGGGAGGAAAGGGACAGCTGGCTGAGGCTGCTCTGAGGTGTGGGAAGTGAGAGGACGGAGAGGGATGAAAGTGTTGGAGCTCAGGAGAGATGGAAGAACAACGTAACAGGAACTTGTGCTGATGCAATACTGGAACGAGCCTCGCAGAGCTCTTTCTGTCCCCTACGGCAACAGAGCGCCACTCAAAATATAAAAATAGCCTCTTGTATTGATGTCTTCTCTCTCTTTTCCCCAGCAGCCATGAGTCAGCTGCCTGATTAGGCTGCTGCTGTGTGCAGAGCATCTTTTCTGTCGGAGGACTCTGTTGCATTAAGGTAGACGAGTTCCTGTGGATGCCATGTCCCTCTGGATTCACCTGCCTTTGCTGGGGAGCTGCATGTTGCCTGCCCCATTCTTGTGACTGGCAGTGCTTAGCTGGGCACCTGTAGCTCCTGTAACAGCCAAACTGGGAGACCTATGGGGGAGCTGCTGGCTTGGAATGTCACGGTGGGAGTGCAGCTACAGATTGCAGTGAATGTGGAGAGTGATGTGGCAGATTGCAGCACACATCACACCACGGGTGGGCGAGGGGAAGGTGTCCCTGTCCATGGCAGGGGGTCAGGATGAGGTGATCTTCAAGGTCCCTCCCAACCCAAACCATCCTATGATTCTGTGACCCTAAGATCGAGCCCATGGGTGGGTGCATCTTGTCTGAGAACACACCCAGGAGATACAGCCCAGGGCTCTGCTCTGAACACTCTCTTTGTCTCTTTCTTTGACTGTAAACCAATGAACTTCTAGTAGCCAGTATCTCACCTGTAGGTTCTAGTCTTATTTAATTACCTTTAATAAATATTATGAAGATATGCCTAAAAAGTCAATATTTCCCCTTTCCCTGGTTTTGCTCCCATGTATATTTGATGTGCCTAAATTAGTGATTCCAGTGGAGCAGAAAGGGATTTATCAGAATGGTCTGGGATGTCTGAATTTTTTCTGGTGTTTCTTCTCTAGGGTGTTGCATCCTCCTGCAGAACATGTCCCAGGATGCTGGTGGAAGTGACCTGGGGCACGGGGAAGGGACACAAACAAGTCTAGGAGAACTGGAATGCTGCGTCCTCTTCCTCATGGACCACCCATTGTTTGTTCTCCACGCCAGAGCCCCATCCAAGGAGTGCCTCTGCAGAGTGACAGGACTCATGTCCCTCCATCCCTGTGCAGGAGTGTGCTCGTGCTGACAGGGTGGGGAAGAGCAATTCACTGTGTGGGCCTTGACAACTACATTTTTTACGTCAAGCAAAGCCAGAAGCTTGAACAAATGCCTTTGTGGTGGCAGAGTGAAAGGGCTGCACAATTTTTTCTTCATTCTGACATAATGAAAAAAGGCTTTTGACAAAATCCATTCTGCCCTTTGAATGAAGTTATTTGTTTGACTAAATGCACTGACTCCATCCAAATTATTTATTAGACTTGCTTGGCATTGCAGGCAACCTGGATTCCTGCAGGGCTGGGGGTGAGAGGTGGGCTCTGGATTAATCTCATCGACTGATAACAAGTCAAATCAAGTAAAGATATGCTTTTTGCTTAAATAAATGAAGGATGGAGGGAATCCAACCATTGCACACCTCACAGTCTCAAACTCTGGTTGGACTGTGTTCTTCCCACACATCCACGACACCATCAATGAAGTTCATCCCTGGAATCCTGCATTATTATTGTTGTCAGTATTGGTTATTCAGAGTTTTCACAAGGAAAAAAAACCCCAAACATATGTGCTGGAAGCAGGATTCCATCTCCCCTCCCTGTGGGATTAGAAGTAAAGAAGGGAAAAGAAATATCTGCTGAAGACAAAGGAAAAGGAGAAACAGGAAATAAATAATTTGATGATTCTGTTGTTCTAAGTCATGGTGATGCAGGAGCAAGGTGCTCCTCCAGTACCACTGAGTGCTCCACCAGCCAGCTCAGCTCTGCAGGGTCCATGGGGTGTTTGAGTCCTTCCAGCCACTGCAACAACCAAACCCAAGTCAGTTGTCTGCCTTTTCTTGGGCAAGCCCTGTTCTGGCATTCTACCTGAGAAGAGCAGGCTGGGTGGTGTGAGCATTCATCCGGGTCAGCCTTCTGTTTAATGGGACTTTTCCATCAACCGAACATGATTTTTTACCCCTATTAATATGCGTCCCTCACCAACTTGGCCTGAGCTCAGCCACTTTCAGCGGAAACTACTGACATCTGAGATGATGACTCTGAGGTTACTGAAACTGAACTCACCCAAGCTGCATTGGAGGCAAGCAGCCCTGTGCCCTCCTCACTCTTCCTCCTTGCCTGGTGCTTCTGTGGTGCTTCTTGGTTGGGTTTTCACACCTCAGGGTTAACAGCTCCTGTCTGGTGCTGGTGGGTGGCCAGGGCAGGTTGGGATGAGCTCTTTCAACCAGGCCTTGGAGTTACTTTTTCTTGAAATCAGGGATCGTGCGTCACAGGGAGCGGGGGACCTTCCACTGACGCAGGGGGAAAAATTCGATCAGTTGTTTTTGCGGCTGTGCAGTGCTGGGAATGGGGCAGTGAAAAACCCAACCGTGCCGACATCCGGGCTCACACTGACTAAACCCGAGAGCAAAAAAAAGGCAGAAAATCTGTGGAAATTACCAGGTAGAGTGAAACCAGCGGAGGAAAAGTGTGCAACTTTCCACACTCGACTTTGGTGCGAGGATCCTGCGTTACGGGAAACGTTTGCCGTGGGGCTATTAATAAAACCTGCTGAACAAACACTGAGCCACTAAACAGCTCTCCTGCACATTAATAATCAGATCCAGGGTAATATTTAATCTAACCATTTAGTCCGTAACAGACTAGCTGTTCCTTTGCTTTTAATTACCACTTTCGTTTTAGCTAACTGTACAAATTGGCACGATTTATGAAGCATCACTGAACAGCACACCTCAGCCTGCCTCGTGGCTCTTCAATTAAAATGCTCATTTTTGAACACTAGAGTTGTTTAATCCTCTAAAGAACCCTTGAAGTAATTTGGACAAATATTTTAGCCTCTGTTCCTTTCTGAATGAAAGTGAGTGCGAGGGAGATTGAAACCAGTTCAAAGTTGGTGCACAGCAGCAACTGTGACACTTTGTCTGGCTTTTAATGGGCAGCACAGAGACCTTTGGGATGGATAAGATGGGCATTTCAACTTGCTTTTCATTCATGCTTTCAACTTTTGTCCTCTTGCTTCACATGAGCAAGTCCATTGCTTCTGTGAGCAAGTTATCCCAAATTTATTCCAATGGTTTGTGGTTGGGAGCAAGAGCTGTTCGGGCTGTCTGAAGTTTCCAGGTTTCTCTGGGTTGGTGCAGTGCTCACTTACATCTGTGTTTTAAATGCCCTGTTGTTGGAGCACTGCACAAACATGGAATACACACGTTTCCTTTGCATTGCAACAGAAGTTACTCTCCTTTAATGAGAAACATCACTGGTTCTTCCTTAGGAGATAAAATGATTAAGATTTAGCTCTTGGCCACCCCACCAGGAGACAGCTCCATCCAGATCCTCACAATGGGCAGTGAGTTACCCAGCCAAACCTGGTTGTCTTCTCCCTCCATCCCTATGTGGAAGGTGGAACTCTCTGCTTTCTTTTCCTGCACATTCCCAGGAACCCAATGGTGGAAATCAGGCAGATTATGTGAGGGCAGTCTGGGCTGGCTGAACCCCTGCCTGGCTCGGCTCTGGTTCATGCAGCACCTCCACGTTCAGCTCCAGCCGTGTGAGGAAGACAACCTTTGATGCACGGGAGCTGCTTATGGAAAAGGAGCCTTGCAATGTAATTTTTATCAGGGCTACAGCTGTTCCTTGCCTTGGAACAAAGCGGAGCAAGACGCTGCATCTCCTGGTACGGAAGGGGAGACGCAGCGTCCGCCCTGCTGGAGCACAGGCAAACCAGCACTTGCCCAGGGCAGCAGCCTGAGGCACAGACAGGAGTACACATGGGATGCTCCAGGGCTTGTGAAAGCTGCTCCACACCCATAACAGCTCCAAAGCGAGAACAGGCTCATCCCCTCCAGCACTGCTTTCTGCAAAGCCAGCAGAAGAGAAGCTCTTTCCCTTCCCTCATCACCTCCCTGCCTTCCTGGACCCCTCCTCTGCACTTGCGAATATCTTACCTACATTTACCCTCTCTTTCCGAGCACAGTGGGGGCTCAGCCAGCCCACCCACGTGTCGCCCGGGGCTGTGCCTGCTCGGCGCACACCCAGCCCAGCAGCCGCCCTGTCCCTGCATCCTGTGGTTCCTGCCATCACAGAAAGGGCTGGCACGTCCCTCTGTTTCGTTTCTGAGCAGGGCAGCCGGTGTCTACGAGGAAATGAAAACTCGAAAGAGTGATCTGCAGTGCCAGCAACCCCCTCACTCACCGGGCTCCTTTCTCATCCAGCCCACCTCGCCCTCACCCCGGGGCGTGGGAGGCTGATTCAGCCCCTGCCGCCCGCAGGGTCCCTCCCGCCTGGCCCTGGGGCTCGCAGGGGAAACATCTCGGGGCGAGAGACGGAGAAATCAGCTCTGCAAAAGCCACTCGTGCTCTTGCTGGCACCTCACGCCAAGGGGTGCCCAGCAGCCAGCCCCGGTGCCACGCTGCTGCCCTGCTGCCCTGGCACCGTGCGGGCTGCTCTCCTGCTCCCCACCTCGCTCCTCTCCACCTCGCTTTTCTCCACCACTCCCACACCCGGTTCTTCTGCCCTTCTCTTTCTTTATCTTGTTCTTGCCCCGCTCCATTTTCCTCTGAGGAAAGGAGGAAAGTGTTAGTCCATAAACCAACCATAAAAGCCCCGTTCCCCTCTGACAAAGCACGGCACGTCTCGGGGGTGAGGGTCTGCATGGAGGATCCCACCATTCTTTGCATCCACTCGGAATCAGCTGCCATGGGCAGCCTGGAAGGTGTAAGTCATGGGAAGAGCAGCCCCCACAGCACCTTCCCAAGCTGGAAGCCTTCCCAAGTCATGCTGCTGCAGTGGTTATCTCCATGACAGCAGGCTGAGCTATTCCAGCTCGGCTAACTCTGCCAGGATCCTGTGGGATCCAGTGGGGTCCTGCGTCTCTGTTATAAAGGATCCCAGGCCCCACCTGACGATACCAAAAGTGGGAGGTTCACCTCTTCCTTTATGAATTTGTCCCAGTGCTGTTAACTGTCATCTGTCCTGAAAATGTGTTCCTGAGTTTTCCCGGGTGGAAAAATGTTCACATTCAGCTCCCAGCCTCTTCTTGCTCTGCCTTTCCTTGGCAGAAATGTAAGCTCTTTAGTATCAGACATTTCTATCCCAGATTAATTTTTATTCTTTTCTTTTACTTCTAAAAATGTCTCATGGCAAGATATTTTTCCTGCTCTGTTATGATTTACTTGGCTGTTCCCTGAACATTCCAATATCTGACTAACGTAGGGACACCAGAGCTCTGCAGTTTGGTTACACGAGTTTCAGGGAGCTGGGAGCAGAGGTAAGACATCATCCTCTCTCTCTCTCTCCCAGAGGCACCCCATGTGCTGCAGCAGAAGTTCACCTTCAAGTGCTCAACCATCTCTCAAAGAGCTTTGACTATGAGCAGATCCTGCTCAGAGCTCCCTTTTCCCAGGCTCTTTTTTTCCTAGTGCAAGTTTGCATTAGGCTGGATTGAAATTACTTCCTTTCCTCTGCTTTTGGTCATGCCCTGTTTTCCAGGTGACACCAGTGTCTCCAGTGATGATGTGGGACTGGGTCTGTGCTTCTCACCAGTCCACCAGGCTGTGTGTGCCCTGCAGGTCTGATCAGCAAAACTGCTCCAGGAATTTGATGGAAGGACTGGAACTGGACAGCCCTCTGCCAGCAGCCTCCAAATTCTCTTCCCTCTCCCCCTGCCCACAGAGGCTCCTCTCTGGCAGCTTTTTCTCCCTTGCAAGTGCAGAGCCACAGCACAGTGTTAGTCCTGCCTCCGCAGGTGGGAGGGTCGTAGGATGGACTGGGTTGGAAGGGACCTTAAAGATCATCTGGTTCCAACACTTTGGGCACAGGATGGAGGTTATTCTCCAGTTATTATTAGAAATCATCCTGGAGTCAATCAATAACTGCAGACTTGTACGTGGGGTGAGACTCAGAGCCTCCAGCAGCTGAAGGCAGCGGCGTAACAGCTCATATCAGACAGCTCTGCCTGAGACAGACAGTGTGAAATTACCTATTGAGTGCAAAACACAGAAAGAAAGTTTTTTTATGCTGGTCATGACCTGGAGCAGAAAGTCTCTGTTGTTTTTTGGTTTGTTTCCAGTTATTTCCATGGATTTTTTTAATGCTCATAGAAACCATCCTTCCACTCTGTCCTGGAATAAGGACACTGGCTGGCAAACAGCCTCAGCTCCTGTCTGCTCTGGGATCACCCAGCTTTTCCCCGGTCTGGAAAACTTTCACACACAATAAGTCTCTGAAAGAATAGGATTGGAGCCACTAAAAGGAAATAGTAGACTGGAGGGAGAGGTCAGATTCAATTAAATTTCAGAAAAAACTGAACATCCCATCCTACTGTGTGTAATTATTATAACACCAGGAACAATCTTGGAAGGTGTTGGTTTCCCTCTCTTCACTGCCACAAAGGTGCTGAGTGACTTACAAGAGGATTTAATCCTGCTACTCTCTTTTGCCTTCTTCTGACTTTCTAATTTGGAAGGATCATTTTTTTTCTTCTTGGCTCCACTCACAGGGATAATATTACTCAAAAAAAATTTTTTTAATCTTAAAAAAATATTGTTGTGGAGTCTAAGGATCTGTTTTGGTGTATTTTGTGCATGAAAACTTCGTTGGAGAAAATATAGTCCTCACAAAAAAGGTTTGGTTTCAAATTTTAGAAGTCCTGTAATCGTCAAGGTTTTTATTAAGTCTAAAATAGAGTTGCAAAGTACTTATAAAGCTGTAACTAATCCAAAGTGAACTTCACATTCACAATATTTGGGATTTTGACTTTTAAGCCAGTTCTGTGATCTGCATGCCAAGGACTCCTGGCTCAGCTGGGAGCCCTGATATTGTGCAGGAATCTGAGGCTCAGGGGTGAGTGATGGGACCTGATCTAGAGCCACCCATTACAACCTTTCCCCAAAGTCTGTGCAAAGGAGAATCTATGGAGCCTTGAAGTGAAGTGGATAAGGAGGTCAGGAAAGAGAAGAACAAGGAACGAGTGAGAACTTGAGTGTTTTGAAGGTCCACAATAGAATTCAACACTCCACCAAACCAGGAGGTCCAGCGCTCCAGGAAGTCCATGTCACTCCATCACTGACAGGGGTGAAAAGATTCTCCTTTTGGACTGTGCTGTGCCTGTCTGACTGTACAATGGAATGAATCACCTCAACAAGGGGCTCTGGAAAGAGGAGGACTTGTCTCGGATTAACTCCCATCACCACAACTTGCCTCTAGTAAATCTTCCTAAGTCAAAGATATTTTTTCCGCAAACTAGTGAGAAAGCACGAGAAAAATCCCCAAAAAGGCACCTTCAAAGACAATAGGGGTTTTAATACTTTTTTCTTTTGCAAATCTCTGAGACATTTGTGTGGGATTCTGTTCTCAAGTACATAAAAGGAACTAAAGACTTAAAAATGTGAGAAAAGACAGTGGAAAATAATAACTCAGGCCAGTAGCCCACACAGACTCGAGAAAGCATCACTGGTGTTGGCTGCAAATGAAAAAGTCACCAATAAACCATGCACAGATCCCACCACGGAGCTCGAAAATCTGTGTTTTCATCAAACTCTGCCATTGCTTCTTCCAGAAAGACAAAGTTTCCCTACCCCTGTGCTCCTCAGGACTTCTCACGTGGGCACCCATCCCTGCTCCTGCAGGACCTTGCCCAGCAGACCCAGCTCACCCAGGGGCACAGCAGACGTGCCACAAGTCACGGGGATGAGCTGCTCCTGCCTCAGCTCCTGGGTGGAAAACACACATGGGAGACAGCCCAGAAAATTGGCATCTTCTTCCCAATTCCTCCCTGCGTAAGCTCATTATCCCTGCGTGTCTCTGCCTGGAAATTGGACAGGAGTGAGCTGCCAAGGTGAGAGGCACTGCCCAGCCCGTGAGGATGGATGTGCTCCAGGCAGCCCTGCTGTTACCAGGGGCCTGCCCAGGACTCGAGGGCACTGAGGTTTGATCTCCAAGGCAGCTGATCCCAAGGTGTTTACATCAGTGTCCTGGGACCTTGTGAAGTGCCTGCGCAGGTTTCCAGATGCTCAGGGCACCAAAGTTTCTCTAGGTGAACGTTAAAGCATGAACGTTTGTGATGGCAGAGTTAGGAGAGCTTGGAAATCACAGAATCACAGAATGGTTTGTGTTGGAAGGGACCTTAAAGATTGTCTGATTCCAACCCTCAAATACAGCTTTGAAGGAGAGATTGAGCCCAAGGCTTTAGAACAGGCTCCAGAGGAGGTGTTGGAGCTGATGCACACCTCGAGTTCCCTCCCCTCCAGGAGCTGCCAGGTGTGGTAGAAAACCTCCTTCCCTGTGCAGCACCTGAGCTGAGCCCCCAAACTCTCAGAGGCAACAAGAGCATTTTGAGACCCTTGCATCAACACTTCAATCTGGGAAGCAGATTTGGTTTTATTTTGAAATCCCTCTTCCACCACCATTTTCTTCACAGAAGCTTTCAAAGAAGGCATTCTGTCATCGAATAAACAAGCCTAAAAGAGAGAAAATAGTTTAAGAGTAGGAAATATGTATTTAATGAGTGATTAAGTCAACTGCTTCAAAAGAAAGTGAATTAAAAATGTTTCTGGGTTGTGGTGGGGGAGAGCCAACATTAACAGAAATGAAAACAGACTGGGACAGTTGGGGCTGTTCAGGAGACCTCACAGCACCTTCCAGCACCTGAAGGGGACCTCCAAGGAGGTCAAAGACTTTTCATCAGGAGCTGTACTGGTAGGGCAAGGACTCAAACTGAAAGAGGGGAAATTTTGGTTAGATATCCACAAGAAATTTTTCCCTGTGAGGGTGATGAGGCTCTGGCAGAGGTTGCCCATCCCTGGAAGTGTTCCAGGCCAGGCTGGACCACCCCAGTCCATGCAGAAAGCACCACAATCCCCCTTCCCTTCCTGTGGTTTTAGAGGCAGCATTCAGCAGCACTTGAGACACTGAGCTGAGCACAGAGTAAAAGGTCATTTGGTAATACAATGCTCACTTCCCACACACCCATTTTCACTTGACTAGAAACTGATAATAAGTTAACACCAGCCCCAAACAGTGCACGCAAGCCTCAGATATTAATAGGGGGTTTCAGTATTGGTTTGAGATGAAAGTATTAATCAAAAATAGGTGTGGGTGCATTAGGAATACGAAATAGGCACTTTCACAGAGCAGAATTGTAGCCACAGAAGTCCTGACTTAATGGGAAGTCACAAAAGTCTGCAATCAGCATTTTCCAGAGCAGATGCACTTGCCAGTCCTCCCTGGAAAACAAGAGATTCCTCAGGCTTGAGCCCAGTTTCCTCCTGCTCAGGTTGGGGAAACAGGCCGAAGGTAGCTGGGAAAGGACACACCCTGCTGCTGCCCCTGGAGGCTCACCTGATGGGATTCCCTGTGCCTGGCACCCATGTCAGCTCCCTTGGGATTAGGAGCAGCCTCACCAGCATTCAAGGGACTCGTGATACATCACCACACATCAGTCAAACCGAGAAAATTGTCCTGTGAATTCCAGGCTGCAGAAAATACATGAATGGGAGATCTCCTGCTTGATTTTCCCTTTCCAAGCTAAGGGATGCACCAAGTGGAAATGTAAGAGCCAGGCAGAAGGCAATGCTCTTGGTTCTCGGGGCAGGGTGGGTCCTTCTCATCCCCAGAGTGCTGCTCAGGTGTTACCAGCTCATGCTTTATTTTTGTAGTGCCACCCACCAAGAGCATTCTGAAAACATCATCCTTGGACAGCCTGACACCGAGAGAGAAATGCCTTTTTTATTTTTTTCACTATTTTTAAATCCCATGATATTTTAAACCCACTCATCTGGAGCATGAGCCACGATCACTTGATGCTGACAGAACCAGAAATGGTCACAGTGGCTGTGCTTTGGGAATTGTCCCTCCAGCTGAGCTGTGGGGAAGAGGGCACAGCTCCAAGGGAAAAGAGGAAGGAAAGAAGGAAAGCAGACAGCAGGGCCATGCCAGTATCCTTGGGGCAACAGAGGGTGCCTGTGAGTCCTGAAAGAAAAGGAAATTATAGGACATTCAAGGAGGAGGTAGAGCTTCCATTAGACACATGTTAAGACACAAGAATGCTGTTCCAGTCCTGTTTCAAGAGGATCACGATGGAGGAAGCACTGGGAGAGGGAAAGCAAAGAGGTGGAGGGGATTCTTCACCCAGTGGCAGTTCCCATTCTGGGCAGGTTTGTCCTACATGGCACAGACTCCTTCCTGCAGTGCCAGACTCTGCAGAAGGAGTTTGAGGTGACCAGCAGAGGCATGGCAGAGGCAGTGCAGGGACTGGGACAGGGTGGGAGAGGTGACAGCACTGTCAGGGAGTGCTGAAGGGTCTCACACAGTGGCAGTAGTGTCCCATCTGCAGGAGGAACTCTGTCAGGGTGTGAGGTTGCCCTGCCTGAGATGCTCAACAAGGAGTGACTGCACAGCTCAGCAGCCTCTCACCACTTCGGGACTGTCCCAGTGCCCGCTTCCATAGGTGGGTGGTGACAGCCTTGCCTTGGCTTTCAGATGCTGCTGTGTCACTGAGTTAACCTTTCCTCGGTCACTGGGGCTTTTGGTTTCGTGCTGGTGAGTCAGGAGAAGATGCTGATCGTCACCATCACTGCAAAATGAATCCTCAGCTGTAAGCTGGCCAAGTGTGGTGCTGGCTGGCCAAGGACATCTTGCAGAAATGGAAGATGTCCTTGGCCATCTTCCATTGTCTCCTTGAATGGATGAGACAATGCCTGGTAGAAGGGTTTGGGCTGGATGGTCAGATTTGGTTCACAGATGATATTTTACCCTCACCAAATCCTACCAGCAGGATTTCCAGTCACAGTTGTGACGTTGTTGTCCTGCTGCTCACAGTAATTTTTCCTCTTCAAAACCCAAACCAAAAATAAGGAAAGAATAATTCAGGATGACCTCAGATATTGGGGTTCTGGCTCCAGAGCATCTTCAGAAATGGCTTGAGATCATGAAGTGTGCAGTTTTGATCCAAACTTGACATAATTATATTTTTAATGTTCCCATTATCTTTGTTGTTTGTTAAGAGCACTCTCCTGACACTCCTGCCTTCCCATCCTCTTTGTACACCTTCAAACCCCTTTGGGTCTAAACACTCAGCTTCACGTCCCCCTTGTTTTTAGCTTAAGATCATGCCTGCTTCGCTTTCTTTGGGTATCTTTCACAGGTGCATCTGGAAATCTCAGTCAATAGTTGAAGCCACAGGAGTTCCAGTCAAAAGTGCATAAATTTCTCCTATATGAAAGATTTCCAGGTCATTCCAAGGTGATTATATTGAACCTCTTAAAATTCTACCTATTAGTAACAAAATATCAAATATCATCCTTTTTGGTAAATGGAGTAAACCAAATATTCTTACGTTTTTTCTGTGCCTCCACTGTGTGACTAAGAGGTAAAGGCAGAGCTGACGGGACCAAAACATTTCCAATATTGGGGAAAAAAAAACCCAACTGAAAACCAATCAGAACATTCAATTTCAACAAGTATCTCAGTGACAGATGGGACTTCCCATTCCAGGCCACTTCCTCTGTGAGAGGGAATCCACAAGAATCGGAAGCACAACGCTTGGCCTGTGCAGCCCCTTGTGCTCATCTGGTCCCCTTAATGTGTCAGATGTGGAATTCCATCTGGCAGCTGTGTGCTGCAAACACATTTGTGGGGAGAGGGATGGCAGAGCTGTGGGAGGCACTGCAGGAGCTCTCTCCGTGGTGCCACAGCAGGAACGGGCACGGAAGATAAATCAATACCAGCTGCATGCCTTGAGAATGAGGGTGTCTTGGTTTGAAAGACAGGTGTCTGCTAAGGAGGGCAGGAGCCTCCCTTGGAATGGAAGATGTAACCCCCCCTTCCCTCTGAATTATTATAATTTTGAAATCAAGGGGCTTTCAGGCAAAGATATGGGAAACGGTAATAACAGTTCTTTACTAATATATATATATAAAAAAAACCAAGGCAGGAGAAAGACTGGTTTAAACTGACAGTGTTAGATACGAGCTGACACCCTGTCAGTCAGGGCAGCAGTGGCAGTGCCATGAGATGGTGGCTGCAGTTCTCCTGAAGTGATGGATGTGGTTCTGTTGGAGCAGTGATCCTGGAGAAAGGTCTGGTCTTCCTCGGAAGGTCCAGTGGTAGCTATGTAGCTCTTGTCCTCTGCGTATCCAGTGGGAAAAGGCTGCTTATGGTTTTCAAAATCCCAGTTTATATCCAGGATGAATTGCCTGGTTCCTCCTTCTGGGTGGAGCATCTCACAATGGGATGGTAGTTCTGAGATAAGGCATTGATGGGCCATTAACAGGAGATAGTCCAAGGGAGAGTTATCTGTGAGTCATGGGCAAGGCACTGATGGGCCATGAACTGGAGATAGTCCAGAGGGAGGAGGCAGGGAGCTCTGCCACACCTGGTTGGAACAGTTCATGAAGATGGTGATAGAATACATGCTTTTGGGCACATCTTACCTTACAACCCAGGACAGGGGATTTTATGGGGCTGTGAAAGGTGGAGGTGGGGAAGGAATAAGGTTTTGGTTGCTCTGCTCTGCCATTGAGCGTGGTTATGTTTTCAGCAAAGGATAGCTGTCTGCAGGCTCCTGGCTCTGGGAGCAGAGGTTGTGGCCGAGGGCTGGAAAAGCAGGAGGGGCTGCGCTGGTGCATGACTCTGAGCTCGCTCCTCTTTGATCTGGTGTACTAAATATGATCCTGTTGGTTGAGCTCCATGCTTTGATTACAGGCTAAGAGCTGCGTGTGTACTTAAACGCCTGAGCAAATAGAGTGAACTGTTCTTGGAAAGCGAGCGCTCACAGTTTAATTTATCTCACTTATCCCTCCAGTCTGGCAGCTTATAAGTAACTGCTATGCTCAGAGACAAGTTGTTTCCCATTCTATCTGGAGGCAAATAATAGTTTCACAGAAAGGGATCTGACACTCTCTGTACCTAAGTGTTTCTCACACACGGAACATTTGAAAATCACGATTCAAGTGCCTGGTGTCAGGCGAGGAGTCAGCCTCGGCTTTTTGTGGGGAAGATTCTCCCTGGACCAGAGCCAGCCCGATGTGGCATGGATCAGGTACCTGCTGAAGGTAATGAGGCAGCAGCAACACAACTACCACTGTGTTCTTCATAATAGGGACTAATGGGGCATTGCTGGAGAGTGACTGATGCCATGGATGTAATTGTGAGACGGATGTGTGAATTTAATAGGGCACAGATTAGAGAGTGATCAATAAGTCTAGGCCAGAGCCTTAATGGAGCTGATACGGTGAGGAAATGCCACGGAGCAGAACTATCTTTGCAAAACAGCTAAAATTCCTAAATGGTGTTTCAGTGTTGCCTTCAAGAGTGGTGGAGAAGGATGCTGTACCCCGGAGGATGCAAGCCCCAGAGGAGGGATTCATGGATGTTCCCGAAATCCTGGCTCTTCCCTCAGGTAAGATACACACCTTTTACTCAGAGACCAACATCTTTGGTGATACTGCTCAAACATGAGCCCCTTTCTTCACACCAACTATTTTGGTGCTTGCTGGACTCCTCACAGACCCACCTGCTCCTTTGGGACTTCCCTCAAAAGCCGACACCAGAGCAAGAAACACCGCATGGGATGGAAGCCCAAGCTCTGTTTTTACAGATGGATCCATTGGCTACAAAAAAATACATGGGTTTTGAGTGAAAGCTCAACCCAAAGGGCTTTAAAAAACACGACTCAGCGATGCCCCTGGGCTTGGGGAAGGTTGCACCATGGGAGGTTATCTCTGTCTTCCAAGGACACCAAGCTGGAGTGGATCTGTCCAACAGTGCAGGAAGGATTCTTTGTAAAACAAAGTGGAAAGAGGCACGTTACATCCTTTTATCTGAATGACACTAGCTTGGGTAATAGTATTTTACTCCCTGTGGTGCTAAGCAAGGCATAAATCCTCTGAGAATTGAAGTAATAGACATAAACCCTCCCCTCTCTTCTTCCCCCTGTGACTCCACTCTTCTCCACTCCTGTATTAATGGATATTTTATATCTGGAAGGAATTCAAGAGTCTGTAGTAGGTAGTTAAACATCCAGATGTATCAGTAATAATTATGCTCAGCTTGGGGAGGCGAGGCACTTGAATAACAGGCATGGTTTCCATGGATGGCTACAAGATTATAAACATAAAATTTATAAGTGGAATGGGAACATTTGGTTTATTTTCTCTTCTCTTTACAATCACTGCAGTTTAAATTGAAAACAGTGAAGGGTAGCAGAGCCAGGCAACAACCTGAAGACTGTAAACAAAATAATTCATGTCTTACTGATGGGATATGGTCATATAATCAGTAAATTAATTTAGCCTACTCTAGTTTCACCATTAACTTTCTATTTTCTCATTTCAATGGCATTTCCCTGCCCAGTTTATGTCTCTCCTCAATACATATTGTGCTATAAACCAGAAGCAAATATCTTGAAGGGTAAATAAAGAGGTAACGAGTCTACAAAAAAGATATTATTGAAGTACATTAACTTCTACTTACTATCTTTTAAAATTTTCTTCATCCAAGATTCATTTTTACTATTTGATCGATTTCCAATATAAAAGTAAAATGCCAAGATATTTGATTTTTACACTGTGTCTTAGTACCTAACAGCACCAAATGTTTCCCTGAGACAAGACAAGTATTTATGACCTGGAAAGGAAGGAAAGGCTTGCAAGCCTGAGGATATGAAATCAGGATGACTCAGAACAGGAGCTGGAAAATCACTTCAAAAGGTCTTCCTAGCCCTGACTTGGACAGTGGTTGATCTAAGCCACGGTCTGATAAGAGAGGAACCAATAATTCATATTGATTTAAAGCCATCTTTGCTACAAAACAAAGCAGACACCTGATATCCATGTGCAAAACCTGTCTGTGCAATAGCGCATCTGTGAACGTGTGCAATTAGTGCAATTAGATGGCAATTTATATGTAAATGCCCATCCAGTCAAATGTGCCTTCGCTTAATTTGCGAATGCGCTGGAATATCATTTCAGAGGGGTTTTCTGCATTTTCAAAACCTGTCTCTTGGTGACTGAGTGCAAGAATCCCACGGAGCAAACCCCGGGTGTGGGGCTCGGATGGGGCGAGGGGCCAGGCCAGGGGTCAGTCCTGGGCACTGCCCTTCCCCTGGGTCCTGCCAGGCAAGGGACCAGGCCAGGGGTCAGTCCTGGGCACTGCCCTTCCTCTGGGTCCTGCCAGGGAAGCAGGAGCCAGCTCACAAGATGGGTTGCACCCTGTGTGAGCTGCTCTCTCTCCCTGCACCACAGAGAGCTGCTGTCTCAACTCCTGGAGGATCTCTCCCTGACTCCCAGCAGTGAGGGCCCAGAGCACATCCAGCTGCTGCCTCGGTGCTGCCATGTGTGAGCTCAGGGATGTTTCAGGAGCTCTGTGATGTGAGTATAACCCACCTGATGGAAGTGTGATCTCCCAGGAGCCAAAACCTGGGGTGGGTTTGGTCTCTGATCTTGCACAAGAACAGCAGTTGGGTGTTAAAGCTGAGAGCTTTGCACAGGGATGTGGCTCATTGGCCATGACTGTCCCGAGAAAGATTAGGCTGTCACTCAAACCTTGGCTCTCACCCACTGTCCTCAGGTGACCATCAATTCCTCTTCGGCAAAAAAATCCCATGGTAGCCGTGCTTTGTGTCCTTGACATGCACCTGAGTACAGGAGGACCCCAACCTCTCCAGCTGCTGGAAAAACACCACCTCTTCCCTCACCTCTGCCTCAAGCAGCTGTGGAATTTGCATGGGTAGGACCTGTGGGTCCATGAGAATTGACAATTGTCTCAGGTCACAATGAAAGATGTAACCAAAAGTCTGTGTTCTACCCCCAGCTGTTAAACCAGGTGGGGCAGGGCTCTTTATCTCTTCCATGGCACATCCCTGATAACTCCCTCCCAGAGGAGATCTTTCTGTGCATGGCCCACCAAGCCTCACTGCGTGGCTGATAAAATTCCATCATCCCACTGGGAGATGCTCTGCCCAGGGGGAGGAACCCAGCATTCCCCCCTGGATAGAAGCTGAGCTTTGGAACACCACAGGCAGCCCTGACCTACTGCATTCCCAGAGGACAAGAGCTCCATAACCACCACTGGATCTTCTGAGGGGCACCAGAGCCTTCTCCAGGATCACAGCTCCAACAGAAGCACATCCATCACTCCAGCAGGGCTGCAGCCACCATTGAATGGGACTGTGAGCAGCACCCTGCCCGACAGGGTGTCAGGCTGTGTCCTGGCCCTGCCAGTGCTCCTGCACTGCTGCATTTATTTTAATTTTCCTATTAAATTGTAATTCTGACTCAGGATCTCTCACTGGTTTGCTTTCCCACTAGTACAGCAGTGCACATCAAAAGTCTGTTGGAGGAGGTAAATAAAGCACAGGTTAGAGGAGGCTGCTGCAGTCTGTGCTCACGGAGGGGACGAGCAGCAGTGGTGTGAGCACAATATGCAACATGCACATTCAGGTTTACCAAGAAGAGAATAAATTTTAATAGCAGGAATATTTTAACAGTTCACCATGTAAACAGGTTTCTGTGCTGATCTGATCAATGCTGCTTTGCAGACCACATTTGCCATGGTGCTATATATAGTGTTCCTGGAGTTTTATTTAATAGGATGGTACATTTGATCCTAATGTGCCATCTCAGAAATAATGAAGCAGAAAAGATCTTTATCTTCTGTGAAAGTTGCAGTTATTGGCAGCCATTCAGAAAAAAAATAAAAGTAATTGCACAATCTTTGGAGATATTGTATTGCTAACTGATTTCAGTGTGAAGCTTGGGTGGTTTTCATTCTGAGTTAATCAGGCAATGGACCATATATGCTGCAAATACATCACTTTCAGACACTCTCCACTTATTGACAAATACAATTGCTGGGGCTGATGCCTGAACCAGAGCTTTCTATATCTTCAGATTCTTCTTTTGGAGCAAAATAAATAAATAAATAAGGGAGCAGAAGAAGGAAGACTCTTCACAATGTGCTAAACACACTCCTCTTGCTGGAGCAGGGCACCATTTGCCATTCGGTTGCATTATTTTGGAGCAACTGATGCAGATGGCTCAGGAACTGGCGTGTTTGGGATTGCTCAGCGTGCTAAATATAAAGTTGGGAATGGAGACAGGGCCCTAAATTCAGCAGGACTCAGTGATGCAGTGATTACATTTTGGTTCTGCTACCTGTGGCACAGGACCTGGACACCTTGTGAGGAGCCCTCAGCAGCCCCTTGAGGCAACCAAAGAGCAAACCAGGAGCTTGTGAAGAGGCAGGAGGTACTGGGGAGAGGTCTGCAGGGTTAGCAGACACCCTGAAGAAGTGTCTCCATGACTCCAGGATCTTGCAGGCTCCTCCACTGAGTGTTCAGGTCCATCCTCCAAGGAGAGCCTAAGCCACGGGGCTGTCTCCATGCTGAGAGGAGGAGGCAGCACCAAGGCCTCCAGCTGGACAGTGAGTTTCCACTGCACCCTCAGCCTCAAGCTCAGCGAGCACGTGGGGGAAAATGCAAGGAGTTTTAGGATTTTGAGAAGTTGTCTTTTGAATTTGTGCCCCAAAGTTCTATTGAAGCTGCTTGAAAGCTTCTCTTGAATCTAGTTCCATAAAATCTTTGAACATCAGGCTTTCCTGAGGGCTCGATGAGCTCATCCTTCTCTCCCTGAGTACTTTCATTTTCTGAACAGCACAAGGCCAGGATTCTGCACACATATACATGTGAAATTAGGGTACTGTGCACACAGTTGTGTGACAGATGTGGACATGAAAAAGCAGGAGCACAACACCCCCAGGTGATTCCTAGCCCTGGAGTCCCAGAGGCAGATTTGGGGACAGCTGCCTCTGCGTCACATAACCAGCTGGGAAATAATCAGAGGTACCAGCAGGTGGATGGTTCCCTCATTGCTGGTGGCAGCTGCAGAGCCTCTTTCTCTTCTGCTTTCTGGCAGGGCTGGTTTTGCCTCCTTTCCTTCAGATTGTGCTGAAACCTGGGAACACTACCAGTAATTCACTGGAAAGACAGTGAACAGTGTTGCACAATAGGCTTTGTCACAAGAACACTTTCTCACAGGGTCGTGGGTAGAAAGTCCATCAGTTTCCAACAATATTCCCTGAAAAATATTTGGAACCAACTCGGATCCCTTTGTCTACTTATAACCCATTTGTGGGTCACCTCAAATATGTGTTACGAAATAATCTAGTTTGGAAAGGCTTTCTGAAAGTTTTCTGTGTCACTCAAAACTCAGAGCAGGACCCACCTGAAAGTTGGGTGAAGTTACTCATGGTCGTATCCAGTTGATTTTTGAAAAGTTTTTAAGTATGGAGATCTTTGGGGCATGTTCTCCCTGGCAAACACAACACACATAATATGAAATCCTTGTTTATTTACATTCCTGATTTACACAGCGCTGAATTCCACCAAGAATTTGGTAATTTGGGTTGGTTAGAGGTTTTGATGGAGTTGCAAAACCTGTGGGAATAACTCTTCTCACAGAAACTCCCCAAAATATCATCACAAAGGCCACACCTCCCCAGTGTGCAGGAAGCCAAGCAAACATTGAGCACTAATGTCCTTGAAACAGAGGGACAGCCAGCACTGGCACCATGGACAAGGGCCCAGCTCAGAACATGAGGCCATGGCCTTCAGGGCAGGAGTCTGCAGAGCCTTGTCCCTCCCCAGGCTCTATCACAACCTGGGAATGTGGGGATGGTGCCTCTGCTTCACTGTCTTTACAAAGGGTTCATCATGAGCTGCAGGTTTTTCTGTGAGTAGCCATGAGCTGCGATGGAGACAGAAAATCATTTGTTTTACAATGGGAACTTTTATGTAACGAGAATGATAAGGATTGGACTATTTTTCAGCAACCTCCAAGGGATGAGTTTACCTCCCTGACTCTCTGCCTTGAAGATATGTCCATCCAGGGGTGTGAAAAACATCCTAAAAAGGAAAAATGACCTCTCACATGCTAAACCTCCTTGTATGATCACACCTCATTGACTGCTTGGTGTTCACAGTCCTGGACGTCAGGTACCTACCCTCAGCATCCTCCAAAGGGGAGCTCAGGATGAGTGTGGAACTCATCCTCCACAGAGCTGGGAGGGGATGGAGCTCTCTACAGCCTGCTCAAGCTCTTCTGCCTTTGTGAGGGTGTTTGCTCGGCGTTTTGAGGCTCCACTGGTTTGAATCCTGTTACTGTGAAGATTTCCACAGCTCAGTGATGTGTTCAGCAGCTTCCCCCCTCTGCTTGGTCATGTAAATGTCAACGTGAATCATCAGGACAGAAGCAAGAGTATCAAAACAGCTGCATTTCCTGTCCCAGCAGTGACATTTAGGGCATTATTCAAGCCAGTGATGGTGACAGGGAGGACTTGCAGGAGCTTTTCAGAGGATCCAAATCACTTGTGAGGAGCCTCATCAGAAGATGTGGTAAAGGGCACAAAATAAACAAAACCATGCCAAAACCTGAGGTGTTTCAGCCTCATTCACAGCACACAGGTCTTCCCTGGGCTGTTCCCAGAGATTTCTCACCATTCCCCTGCCTTGGGCTGCCTCAGTGCTTTGGGACAGCTTGGCTGCACCTCTGGACACTTTGGGCTGCTCATGGATGTGCCACTCCTGGAAGTGTCCAAGGCCAGGTTGGATGGGCTTGGAGCAACCTGGGATGGTGAAAGGTGGGAGGTTGGACTAGATGGTCTTTAAAGTCCCTTCCCACTCAAACCAATCTGGGATTCTCTGATTCTGTGGAGATCTTAATGAATCCTTGTGGAGGGTGAGTAGAACCCACTCTTTTCATTGCACTCTCACCCCAAAGGCTCCAGACACCAACCTTAGCACAGCCCAGCCTCAATCCATGCTCCCCAGCACCGAGGTGGGCAGGGAATCCCCTTGAGTCCTTGATTTTTCATTGGGAGAACACCAGTCCCAGTTAATCCACATATTTAGCAGGAAGGATGCTGCTAAACTGGTAGAGTTGTTTCCCGTTGAGTGAATTATGTACAGGAGCCTCTGTGCTCCTACTCCCTGATTCCAGCACTCAAGCTTTGATTGCCATCTCAGTGGTCCCAGTGAAACCTGTTTTTCAGGGATTTATTTTAAAAAACAGTGAAATTCCCTTTGGGGCAGTAGCTTGGCAAACACTTAATCAACACAAAGATGGGAGTGAAGCTCTAAATGATCCATTTTCAATCAGCTTCTCCCTCGGATACACTCCTGCTTCCAAGATTTAAATGAAGAAAGACTTTTTAGGGGGACTAAATTAAAAATAAAAAATCCTCCCTCCAGCCCCCATGCTGGCAATTATTTCTTCCATCCTAAAAAAACTGGTACAGACGCTCACTGGAGCGAACTGATCTGAGCAACACAGTCTAAAATCAGTAAAAGCCCCCTTAGGCAATATCTTTTAGGTTCGCTATTTTCTTCTCTGAAACTTCTCGCTGTGATTTGCGGCGAAGGAATCTTTCTCTATTTTTAATCACCTTCATCATCATCCCTGCTCTCTCCTCCTCCTCCTCCTGGCTCCTTGCTGGGAGCTGCCTGGCTGTCTGTCTGTCGGTCACGTTTGGAAGAGTGACAGATTGCCAGTTGGAAGGGAGGCACAGTCTGGGAGTGCAGTCTT
Source organism: Vireo altiloquus (assembly GCA_013396875.1). Taxonomy (NCBI): domain Eukaryota; kingdom Metazoa; phylum Chordata; class Aves; order Passeriformes; family Vireonidae; genus Vireo; species Vireo altiloquus. The sequence goes on along the minus strand of VZRF01009265.1, from coordinate 85,094 downwards.
TAGCTGATAATAACTATTTCATCAACATCAGTTCTCCTGTTTTACAAAGCGCAATTCATAAAAAGAAAACCCTCTCAGAGGTTCTCACAATACATAAAAGCATATAAATAAAATATAAATGAAGAAAACAAGACACATTAATTACATACAGCAGAACAGGCTCATCTAAAAAGCTTGCTTGTCAGTTTTGATCTCAAGTTTGCTGGTGATATACTGCTTTTTATTGCTGGTGGAAGAGAGCTGGAGAATAATCCTACCCAGAGATGAAAGGCCAGTGTGGCTGGAGCCTGGACAACAGGGCCACTCACAGGCCCTGGGGTTGGGTGGACAGGAGATCCAAGGGGAACAGAACACACTGAACTGCAGAGGAAGAAAAATGATGGGTCCCTTTCAAGGTGGGATGGAGGATTTTGACATTTGATGGGGTCTGAGCACAAAGGAGGCACGAAGCAGGGGAGGTGGGCACATCCCCAGCCCACCCAAAGCTGATTAGTCGCCCTTGTATACATGATGAAGAACGTCAGGAAGGGACCACGAGTTTAATTAAGGCTGGGAAAATTCATGTGTGTATGAATCAATGTCTCTACAGGACAGGGGGAAGTGCTGACAAGAGCCACAGGGGCCAGCAATAATTCATAAGTGGTACAAAATGAAGCTGGTCATGAAATAGATACACAGGCACAGCACGTGTTCGGGAACATGATGACAAGGGTGGGGAAAGCAGAGCTGCAAACTGTAACCCTAAACACTCCTGGGGGCTCTTCCCCACCTCCAGCCCCACTGGCAAGGTGCTCAGATGGGTCGTGTCTGCAAAAGGTTATGGGAAGTGGGTGGTTAAAGATGGAGTTAAAGCAATAAGAGGGACCAAAGTTTAACAGAGTGGAGTCACAGGGCAGAGAACTCACTGCAGCTGGTGCCACCACTCTTGGGGTTATGGGAGAAGAAGCCACAAGGTCACTGCTGTCTTGTTTTCATGCCATGGGAGTGAAGGAACACCGTGATGAGGCTACTTTGGAATGCGAGCCCTCAGCCAGCAGGGCTTGAAGACTGTCTGGGTAAAAAATGTTTGGCCAAGCAGGGAGAAATGCCGTGGGGCAGATCTGGACTAGGGAGTCACGAAGTGCAGACTGGATATGATTTCTTTCACAGCAAGACAAAACCTGTTCTATAAGCTCCACATCTTGGGTGCCAGCAACATTTGGAAAGCTCCTACACCAAGCAGAGAGGCCTTTGAAAAACGTTGTGCCGTCGTTTCTAAGCCTTGCGTGCAGGCCCAGAAACTCAGCTGCTCGTGCTTTGTGAGGGCAGGCCCAGAGGCTATCGCTGTGCCTATCAGTATGTGAGGGACATGTGCACAAACATATGATCAAATGAGTGTCACAGCTCCCTGGTGCCGTGCCAGGCAGCATCTGTGTCAGCTGCTGGCAGGGGCTTCTGCAAACTTGCGTCTTTCTGCATCCCGGAGTCTATCAAAGATCACACAGCAGCCAGCAGCCTCTCGCAGCTGAAAGACCAAATAAATCTGGGCCTTGTCTCCCAAGGTCTTTCCTCGGGCGCTCTTATCAGTGCCAAGAGGAGCAGGGGTGTGGGAGGGCGGTGGGTTCACACACACACACACTGTCTGCACCCCCCGGGCCCGTGTCTCGAGGGTGTGGAGATGGTGGAGATGCCTGGTGAGGGCTGGAGAGGCAGCACGAGGCTCTGCTTCTCCATGACAGCCACGGGAGCCTCTGGGAGGGAGTTTTCCAGCGTGGAAGTGGGATGGGATATTGCTGGAGCAGAGGGACTGTGGACAAGCATCGCTCCAGGACCTTTGCTGCCTTGAGGACCTGCTAAGTGCAGGCTCAGGGCTGGTTTGGCTTCATTCTTCTGGGTGTTCAGGATGTGACCCCCCTTCATGGAGCTTGCAGGTGGATTTAGAGCATTTTCTCTCAACATTAACACTACTGTGTTGGCAGCCCCACTGGGGAGCAGTTTTAGAGAAAATCTAATTTGGGTGAAAAATTTGCAGGTGTCTAAAACCACGGAATGCCTTCGGGCTCATTATCGTTATGTAACCATCTTCAGACTTTGAAAAATACAAAACACGTCCCTTTCATGATTTGAAGTTAATGTAGTTTTATTGAAAACATTGTTTAAAAAAAAAAAAAGAAGAATAATTAGAAATGAACAGATCTATTTCGGGCCAAAAAATCCATTCAGTTTTCCCCATGGAGATTTTATTCCTGATGTTTACTGGTTGCAGTAGCACTGGGTGGTTTAGACCATGGATCCCTGTGCCACTGAGCAAGGTCTGCTGGCACAGGGACTTTTTGGCTGTTCAGAAGTCAGTGGGGAGGGGCCTGCCAGGCTGGTGCAGCTGTGGGAGGACATGGTCGATTTACTGATGCTTGTGGGAGTCTATGCTGGGCCACCAGGACCCAAAGTTGGGCAGCACTTGTTCACTGGGGTCCCCAACAGAGGAAAGACAGGAATTCATTAGAGTGAGTTCAGAAGGGGCCACAAACGTGATCCAAGGGCTGGAGAACCACTGCTATGGAGCCAAGATGGGAGAGCTGGAGGTGCTCAGCCTGGAGAGGAGAGGGCTCTGGGGAAAACTTGGAGCCCCTTGCAGTGCCTAAAGGAGAGCTGGAGAGGGGCTTGGGACAAGGGATGGAGGGACAGGACACAGGGAATGGCTTCCCACTGCCAGAGGGTGGGGTTAGGTTGGATATTAAGAAGAAATTCTGCCCTGTGAGGGTGGGCAGGCCCTGGCACAGGGTGCCCAGAGAAGCTGTGGTTGCCCCTGGATCCCTGGCAGTGCCCAAGGCCAGGTTGGACAGGGCTTGGAGCAGCCTGGGACAGTGGAAGATGTCCCTGCCCACGGCAGGGGAGTGGAAGTAGATGATCTTTAAGATTCCTTCCCACCCAAGCCACTCTGTGATCCAGTGATTCTGTGATCAGCTGCTTTTATTCACTCAATGTCCCCAGATCTCTGCTCTGACAGACAAGCCCAAGATGGGAAGCTCAGCTGATCCGGGGATGGCACAAGCATGCCTGGGCCAGCAGCAGTCCCCAGCTGGGCCGTGTGTGGCAAAAGCTTGTTTAAATGCTGTTAAACTACCGCTGGTTTGAGAAACCCCTCTGGGTCTCAGGTTGTGAAGTGCAAAGACTCCCTCAGCACTAACTGCTGTCAAATATTAATGCAGTTCCCCTTCCAGCTCTTATTCACAACAAATTTTCACTGCAGCAGGAAATGTTGCTACCCACAGCTAGTCTGAATAGCAAAAATGTGGGATTAATTGACAGCTGTAAGACTAAACAAGGAGGCTCCTAACTAAGATATCATTCCCTGCCAGGGAAGATGCTACCAGTCCTGGCATGAACAGCAGTGAGGAAGATGAGGAGAGAACCTTCAGTGGGATGGAAAATCCCATGGCCTCTGGACAAAACCTAACCTCTCCTGCCTGGGTCAGAGGTGACAAGACACGTGCCCAGTGTTGGATGACACAGTGATCCTCACACTGCTGCATTGAGCCCACGGCATTCACTGCAGCATCTTCTCCCTCCCACCCTCCCCTTCTGCTCCTCCTGCCTCCCACAGAGGTTGCCCTGAAAGGTGCAGGGCTGTGGGGAGCGAGAAGAGGTGATCAAGACAAACCCCAGGGTTATTCTTTTTCCTGGACACCCCAAACCTTGTCCTGGTCTGTTATCCCTCTGCCTTGGCAGGCTGATCTTGTTCTCCACCCCAGGCACTGATCCAGGCAAGGTGGTTGGGGAAGTAAAGCTCACCAGGAGCCAAATCCAGGCATGGTGGCAGCTCCTTGGGTCAGGACCTGGTCTCCTCTGAGTGCATATCTGAGGCTTGTCTGGCTGCTTTGCTCTGGAGTGGAGGAGCAGCAGGAGTTTGGCATCCTCTGTGCCCCTGAGGATCCATCCCTCCTGCCTGTCCCTGTCCTCTGTGTATGCTGGCACTGCTTGGCCACCATAGCCCCTTCTGCCAGCCCTGCAGAGGGACAGGGGTGTTAAAAAGGTGTTAGTTTGCCAAAGGGGGAATGAATGGTGCTGAAGTCCTGCCTCCACCAAGGGCCTCTCCCCCTGAAGAGCAGCAGCAGTTTCTGAGCTGAAATCGTGCCACAGGACACGGGCCAGGGTTGTGCAGATGGAGATGCTGCACAGACAGACCTTTCCTGCAACCAAGAAAGCCCGAAATAACAGAGTGCTTGAGTCCATCCTCCCTCTGTACAGCAGCCTTCATTTCCTTCTGACTCATTCAATCTGGGTAATGAATTTTCTTTATTAGTCAGAAATCAATTCCTCCTACTCCTGGCCAGCATTCGATGCACTGTGCCATTTCATGTTATCTGCACTTGTGTCTGGCCTGCCACAGAATGTAGCAGGGACTGGAAATTTCAAGCTGAGGGGGCTTGGGAGGCAGTGAGAGCAGGATGGCCTGTGCTCTACAAACGCCAGAATCCCCCATTTCAGATTTTGACTGTAAATTTCAGATTTAATCCCACCTGTTTTCTCAGGGTGAAGCACCTTTAGTGGGGAGGATGGGGTGGAGACATAGAATCATAGAATCACAGGATGGTTTGGGTCAGAGGAACCTTAAAGCTCATCTCATTTCACCCCCTGCCATGGGCAGGGACACTTTCCACTGTCCCAGGCTGCTCCAAGCCCCAATGTCCAGCCTGGCCTTGGGCACTGCCAGGGATCCAGGGGCAGCTACAGCTGCTCTAGGCACCCTGTGCCAGGGCCTGCCCACCCTCACAGGGAACAATTCCTTCCCAATATCCCAACTAACCCATCCCTCTGGCAGTGGGAAGCCATTCCCTGTGTCCTGTCACTCTATGCCCTTGTCCAAAGTCCCTTTCCAAAGCACTTTTTTAATGTCTCCTGAAAAATGCACAGAAAACCTTTACATTTTCAGCAGTTGTAATGGCTTATAACAAGTAAATACCTTTGCCAAATATGACTTCACTCGTTTTGCAACAGTCAAAACAAAAAAAAATTCTGGTGTTACAATTCTGGTATTATAATGTGCATTTGCACTTTTCCCTGAGTGTATGTGAATCTGAATGGCACAGATATTCCCAGTTTCCCTGTGTGGGTAAATGCTGCAATGTAGGAATGCTATAAAATCCCAGGGAGTGTCACAGGGGTTTGTTGAACACCCACAAAACTGTTGTGTCCTGGGGGGGATCTAACCAAGCCCTGGACAACATCTGACACAACAACTGCCAGCCCAGCCCTGAGAGGGATTCCTGCAGCTCTTCCCTGCTTTCCTCCTTTTTCCTCACAAACTGCTCCTGGCTCCTACTGCTGGGTGTCTGGAAGGTCAATGGAGAGGGCAAAACTGGGCAAGTACTGGAAAAGTTGAGTCTGCAAGGTAAATGTGGTTCTGCAAGTCCAGCAAGTCTCTGCTTTTTGGAAAAAAAAACAAACTAGTTCAAGGTTTTCTTTTGACCACAGTGAAAACAGGGCTCAGGAAAACAAATGATAAAGTCAGAGAGAGAAATGATAAACTCAGCTAATCCTGCTCAGTGCTTTGCATTTCTTCTCAGTAAAAGATGTGAACTCGCGAGGTTTTCACGTTCAAGGTACCCAAAACTCTTGTAGAAAACAGGAAATGAAAGGAAGGGTCCTAAATACATATTGAGTGCTCATTAGAGGGTTACAGCTTGAGGCCTAAATACTGCAGTAGCTCTGCTGGGAAACTCCAGTGACCTGGGCCACTGCAGGCTGCTTTGGAAAGCCAGACCAAGCAGCAGCAGCAGCAAGAATGAGTTCAGCCCCTCTTTCCCAGGAAGGTGTTGTTAGAAATGCAAAAGGTGGTTATTTGTCCTAAATTTTTGCTGGTTTCAAAGGAATGCACCTGAAAACCCTCGTGAAGGATGAACATGGACAGCTCAGCAGAATGGAGGAAAGCAAAGCTCTTTTCTGCAAAAAAGGTAATTTTGGAAAGGAGGAAAAAAATGAAACAAAATAGAAGTCTTTTTAAAGAGTTGAACCTGACTGAGGGAGTGATTTTTTTTTTACAGGCAGTAGTGAGGGGTCTGTAAGCCTGTACTTTGCAGTAAGGAAGAAAGAAATCACACTGTTCAACAAACAGCAGCAAGGGTTTCCCAGAAAGCCCAGGAGGCTCCTAATCCTGGATGGCACGTCGATCCAGCACCGCCCTGCTGTGCTGGGATAACCAGGTGCCATTAAGGCATTAACAGAGCTGCTGCTTATAAGGTCAGGGAGAACACTCTGATCAGAAGGAGATACTCGAGAAAACATTCACTGTTCAAGGTGAATCACTCTCAAAAAGAGAATTAATGCTAAGGAAGCACCGAAGACCTCTGGCAGAAATAATCTCCAGCAGCCTGGCGTATGAGGCTGTGAGGAAGGTGTTTATTTATAGAGCTCAGCAGAGCAGCCTTGCCTGGTGGTTGATAATATTGTCTTCATGGACCTTCCCATGTGTGAATCTGGGTGAAGGAACTCCTCCTGTTTCGGGGTTGAGCAGGGGAAGTGCAGAGCCTTGCTGGGAGCAGGGGGATCTGGGGAACAGGAGCTGTTTGTCTCACAGACCATCCTGCAGCTTGTGCTGGTGCATCTCCCATGTCCCAGCTTCTTGTATGCCCTGCTCGCTGCTCCTTGCCCCTGTCCCAGCTCCCTGGGGTTGTGGGAATGATGGAGACCATCACACCCCGTGCATCTTCCCACTTGAAGTGTGTCATGCCCTGTGGCTTCCACCTCACCCTGGAGGTGACAGTTCAGCTGAATGTCAAGCCTCAAGCCTGGAAGAAGAGCCTCCAGCTCATCCCAGACTGCATGGAATGTGATCCCGAGAGCCTGGCAATGAGGAGTGGGCCAACTAAGCCCCACAAAGCCGTTAAGCAGGGAAAAGAGAGTTGCCAGGATTTTTGGAAGCTGGCAGCCTGAACTCTGCTGTAGATGCTCACCTGCCAGGTGGCCCCACACGTAGGCAAGGTATTAAAACATGACCCTGAGCAGTGTCTCATGGGGTGGAGAGATGAAAGTGGGTCCATCTGCAGTGCAGTCCACACAGGTGCATTCCTACAGGGAGCAGGAGTTTGTAAACGACGCTGGTAAAGACCCTCAGCTCTCACTTCCATCTCTGTGGCATCATTTCATTCCATCTAATCAGAGCTGCTGCAGTAAATTTCTCAGTCTCTGATACAAGTCTGAGAGTTACACACAGACAGCTGACAGTGAATTCGGTTTTGAGTCTTTAAAGATTTGCTTCTTTCTTTCTCTGAGCTGGTTTTGCTGTGCTCAGTGACAATCCAGGAAAGGTGAGATGTGGACACACACTGGAGTTCTCAGCAAAGGCAGGGTGTATCAGCATTTGGGTCCTAAGCTACCTCTAAAACCAAAGAATAATAACATTTTCTGTAAGACACATCTGTAGGAATGGTCTAAAAACATTTTAAAATAATTTAATTTTATTAACACCTTGATGACAGGATAGAAGCTGAGTTTCCAGATCAAATTTAAAGGTGAGATGGTGAGGTCTCAGCCATTCTTTCTTCTGCCTTTCTGAGGTTCTTGATCCAATGGACATCTCTTGGACAATTAGTAGTGGGATATTTTTCAGACACCATCAGAGATGAAAGCAGTGCTGGCCCATGAATGGCATCACTCAGAACAGCTGCATTTTCTACCCAACCTCCACTGCAGGGATGCCAGCACCTCACAGACAGCTGAACCCTGGGATCAGGATGGTTTTGGTGGTTAACAGGCCTTGAGAAATTTGTAGCAATGTTAGTAATCTTTACCAAGCCAAGTAGCTTTCTATTTACATATTTACATCTCTAACTTGATCAAGGCTTGCTCCCAAGTCTCCATTCTCTGACAGAAGGCTGAATCTGTTTTTTTTCGCTTTGACTAGAGCTGAGTGAGCAGAGCCAGCATCCCAGAGAAGGCAGCTCCAGGCAGGGGACTGCTCATGAAGACATTTTGTTTTTCTTTCACAAACACAGTTCCTGGTGCAGGTATTTAGGGAACAAACAGTCCTTTTGTAGACAAAATATAAGTGGTTTATCATTATCTTGAGAACAAACTGTTTGTCTCTCCAGTTGTAAACACACTGAGGACAGCAATTTAGTCCTGCCACTACATTAATAGTAATTTAGGTCACTTTTGCAGCATACACAGGCTGTGGATGTAGTCTCCCAGAGTTTCTTGCTGTCCTGGTAGCTGAAGGATGGAAGGAAAAGAATGATGTACCACTTCTTTTCTACGACCCACAAGTCACACACCAAACTACAGAGAAAATGCTGCAAACAAGCAGCTCCTTTGTGTCCATGCGTGTGTGACAGAGGCAGAAAACACATCCCTGCTTTCCTGACAGAACATTTCTTGTCGGGCCCCAAAGAGCTTGTTTGACTGAACATGAGAGGAACTTGCAAATCACGTGGGTTTGCCACCACTCCCAGCAGCCTCACAAATGTAAACTCTTCTTTCTCCCAAACCCTTCCCTCTCTGAGATCAGACACTGTCATGCATAATGGCCTGTGCTAATTTTTCTCCTCTCCAATTATCTTCCAGCAGGAGCCATGTACTTATGGGAGAGAAAAACTCCTCTTCTAAGAGGTTTATTGCTGTGTTTCTGGGTCGTCAAAGATCTGATGTGCTCTAAGGAAGGAGATAAGTCAAATTCTCCAGTTTGGGACTGGTATTGAACTCCTTGCCTTTCTTGGCTGGCTTGTTACAGAATCATGGATTATCCTCAGAGGAAAGGGACCCACAGGGATGATCCAGTCCAGCTCCTGGCCCTGCACAGACACCCCAACAACCCCACTCTGTGTCAGAGAGCATTCCCCAAATGCTCCTGGAACTCTGTCATCGTTGTGGTTGCTTCACATCCACTCCCAAATTCCCTGACCTGTGTGGAAAGGCCCCTTCCAGGTGAGTGTGTTTGCACCAGAAAAGGAAAAATCCCAGGATTTCAGCACTGTAGGGCTGCAACATTGTCCCTGGCCCTCGTTGTTCCTGATAGCACAGGCTCAGCACTTCCATCCAGTTTTGGGGCTGTTTCTCCTCCAATCGATCAGCTCCAAAGGACTGAGGAGAAAAGTGGTGACACCTTGGTTGGAGAATAGGCAAAATATCTCTTTTGCAGGTTGCAAAAAGAAAAGTTTGGTTTCTCCAGTGCCCATTAGCCACATATTTTATACCGATCAAGAGGTAACTAAAGAACTAAAGAAGCAGTGGGGAGGTTTGGTGCTGGTGCAAACAAACACATGTAGGAGGGATGTACAACAGGAGCGTACCTGGGAAAAGTAAGAGGAGTTCCCCAGTGCTGGTGGATCCCCAGGTGTCCTTTGTTGTCCAGGAAAGTCCAGGAGAGAAGAGGCCTAAAAGACAGCTCAGATTGGAGCCCTGGAATGGACAGATTATAAAAACAAACTCTGGGAAAAGCGTAAAAGCAAAGATTATTCACTCTGCACCTGTATCCTCTCGCCTGTTGCTAGCAAAGAATCGCCCAAGCCTTTGGAGAGAAATTCAAGGGCTGTTGCTTGTACTCAGACTAATATTTGACAGTTGGAGAATAATAAATACTCAGCTTTCAGACAAGCAAAATGTTATTGTTTTACAAAATCATAACTTGAGTGTGGTAATTAAAAGCATTTTCATTAGGCATTGCCAATTCCGCCTACACATCAGCGCTCACAACAACTTGTCATCCGCGTGGGAATGAATCCCAAACAAGGGAAGGGCTTCTACAAGTGGTTTTTCCCTATTATTTTTAGACCATTTTCTACAGTTTTCTGGACTACTGTGGAGCCATGAACCTGCAGCTGATTAAACCTGTCTAAGACTGAGAAAAATAGGGGAAATTTCCTCAAGTAAAGAGTAGTGAAGAGGGACACAGGCAACTCTTCTCTGTGTCTGTGGTGGAGAGGGGAGAATTCAAAGGGCTTCTCTCATGCTGGGAAAGGTCAGGAATGCAGACAAGACTTAAGGAAAAATGGCTTCTGACTCCAAGGATAGTGAAGCACTGGGGTGGATCAGCCAGCAGGGCTGGGGAGAGAGGGAGAAGATGTGAATGGGAGTGTCCATTACTGAATTTTAAAAGAAATAGGTTTGATAAGTTCCTGTCAGAAAGAACAAATATGAAGATAATGTTGTTTGGGATTAACCTTGTGAGGTCCCTTCTGGCCCTACTCTTTGGGGTTTTTGCCAAAAGACAAATCTGTGTGACCATGGGTCATGTTCCTGATTCGGGGCCAGCTCACAGAGCTCCTCTTGCACCTTCAACTCACTCCTTGGGCATCCAACAGGCAAGCTCTGGATCCTGGGACAGTAAAACCTGCTGAATCTTTTGGCTTTGCCATGTGCAGGACACTCTACCACCTGCATTGGGGTCTGGTCCCTCACCTTTAAAATGCAGGGAAGCTGGATCTGGCAGGGCTGGCATGTCCTGTGCAGGTCTGTGGGGGCAGGCAGGGCAGGCAGGGAGCAGCAGGCAGCTGAACTGCTGCATATGGAAGGCAGAAATCCCCGAGGGCTGGCTCAGTGTGTCACGCAGTGCTCAGAGAAACACTTGCCATTTGAGTCTAATTTATGATTATCCCGCTCACTTCAGAAAATCCTGTTTATTTTTCCAATACATTAATTTTTCTGACCGCAGAATAATTTTTAACCCAGTTTGTAGTGAGATGCCTGGAATGCTGCTGCTGCTGCTGCCTACGGAGCACGCTGCTCCTGGTGAGCACTTGACACTTGTGGGACATGGGAGGATGAGGACACAAGGACAAGCTCCCACCAAGCCACCTGCTCCCCTCTGCTCTGCCTGATCCATTCCTTGTCTCAGGGTCTCCATTCCCACCTCCTGTGGAGGTGGAAAAATATCCCATAATATAAGAACTTTGTGTTGAAGTGGTACCTGATAGAAGAGAGAGAAGAGGGACAGATCACTTTGCTGGCCACTGTCCCTCGTCACAGAAGCTCTGGTGGCAGTACTCTGGGATCTGACCATCCTTCTGACTCTCAGTTTAAGCCACTCAGGGCTTTGCCTTCCAGAGCAAGGGAAGTGCAGTACGTCCATAATAATAATCCAACAGGCATTGTGTTGTTCCCAAATTCCTGTGTTCATCCTGTACCAAGAGCAAGGCCACTTTGGAGCCAGCCTGGATTCAGCACAAGCCTTTTCAATTGAACCTGAAGAAGGTTTTAAACTTCCCAGTGCAATACATTTTCCTAGGAATATTTTTTTTTTTTGTATGAAGCCTTCAATGGTTGGCCCAGGCTGTTCTCCCCTCTGTGGGGGAGATCACCATTACAACCTTTGTATAATTTATTTTCATAGGAGGAGATGAGTGAAAGAGGTCACATGTGGGTAACATTCCCACCACCACTGCCACTTTCACTCATCAGCCTCAGCACTGGAAAACAATTGCAGCCACCCTGGGTATTCCCTGATAATCAATTTAACCTCCTTCAATTAAAACAGAAGATGGATCATCAAGCACCCATAACCTGCTACAAAAGCATGTCTAAAAGATCCCTTCTAATCACTTTTTTTGGCAATAGATGAGCTGATAAATTTAAAACTTTTAGGCTGGGAAGATCACATTCCACAGTTCCACACCACTGGGGTCAGGTTGGGATTTTAACATGAGCTGGTTGCAATGCTCCCTGTTTGCCACGGCTGCTGTGCCAGTTGGCATTGCTGGCAGAGCTGAAGGCAATGGCATTGCTTTCGAGAAACATTTTCTGCAGCTAAATATTTTATTTTGAAAAGTAAATCATTACTGTTAATACTAGTTTTTAGCTGCAGACAGCAGGCTTATATTTCCATCTCAAGGGAGATGAAGAAACAGCCTTTGGGTGCAGTTTTGGAAATGCTGATGTTTGTCCTCACCCCTTACTGGCTCTTGCAGGTGTGTGACCTCGGCAGCAGACCATCCCAATTCCCAGTTTCCAGAACATTTCATTAGGCTGGAAAACACTCAGCACTGGATCCTGCAGGGATCTGCCTGGAAGCCAGAGTTACTCCACACTGAGATGAGGAGCTAAGGACGTCCTAGGACACTGGTTTAATCCATGGATTCAAATCCAATCCTTCTGGGCTGGTTTGAGGACAGAACTCCTCCTCCACTGGGGTGGGGGGAAGAGATACCACTGGCCTCCCCTCCTGGGGCTGCAGGTCTGGATGCTGGGCACTGCCCAGCACTTCTTTCCCTGCCAGAAAAGAGAAAAATCTCCTAATTCCAGGGAGAGATAATTATCCCTGACCAAGTCCTCAGTCTCTAATCTGCAAACAGCTGCCAGTACATAATCACCCTGCTCATTAAAAGTGTCAGTGCTCCGATTCCTCGCTTCACCCACGCCCTCTCCTCCTGCACTTGCCTGACATTCCATCTCATCTCCTCCTGCCCCTGGCTAAGAGAGCTGATCCCTTTCCAGCAGCCCCACAGAACAAGGAGAAGTGCTGATGACTCTTCCTTCTCATGCCCTTTCTGGAAAATGAAGGCAGAGCTGAGCCCATGAAGCTCAGATCATCCCTGGTTGCCTTTTGCTGCTGCTGAGACCTGATCCTAATTCAGGCCCAACTGCATCCCATTGCTGCCCCATATACAAATGCTCCTCACTTGATCCCAGTGCCAAAGCTGTTATCAAGGCCATCATGGCAAAAAGGACTGAATGTTTCTGTGGATCATGAGAAAAGTCTCTACAGAGGAGTGAAGTTCTCCTGGTGCTGGGACTGGAGCAGAGTGCTCAGAGCAGAAATTCTCAGGGCTGGGAAGCCACTGGTGTCTCTGTGGCAGTGGGACTGTCTCAGCTCTTCTTCCTTTGAACCTGCTCCTGCCAGACACTGCTCAGACACAGGATATGTGGGCACCTCTCCTCTTCTTCTTTTACTCAGTGGCACCTAAAAAGTTGCTCATCTGGAGTGTCTCCCAGCCTCTTCTCTCAGCACTATTCCTGCCTGGCACAAGCTAAAACAGCAGCAGCAGCACTGATGTCTCCCAATAAGCATTTGCCTGTCAAAATTGCCCTGTTTATTTTGCAGATGTTCTCATGTTATTCTGAATTAAATGAGACACCAATTTTCTGTTTGGAGCAGGTTGATGCCTCAAGCTGTCTGCTCCTTTTGGAGGAGAAATTGGGAAATAAAACACCTGTTGGGTGGCAAAAAGCCTCCTTCTGTCTGTGTCTCAGGCAGAACTCTGTGTGCACATAGGTGTGTGTGTGTAAAGCTATGTGAACTCCATTTGCCAAGGTGGAAATGATGACAGAAAGCCAGAGAAAGGCCACATTGCCTCTAAAACTTAAGGTACCTGCAGGTCTCTTGCATAGATTCCCATAGGAAGTAGGTTTTGAAGTCTCTGGGGTCAATTTTAAAGTCTGATTTTGAAGCAGCTCCAGCCTGTGTGGGAAAGGCTGCTGGAAAGGCTGTTGGAGCTCTCTCTGCCTGCTCTCCCTCGTCCCTTCTGGGGCCACTGTTGGGCCTGACATCCTAACAGCTGCCAGATCCAGCTAATCCCATCACACCAGTGAAATGGCCCTAAATCGTCCTTGTCTGATTCTTGACTCCAAAGAGACATTTCGTGGGTGATTGTGAGTGATACAGTGTGTGGTAACGAGTGTATTTAAATGGGATTTATGGGCGACACCTGTCACATAGACACTTCCATCAGTGACAGGCTGGAGAGATTTACACAGTGACACTGAGATGTGAGCTGCTGTAAGAGCTCCCTCGGCCACTGGCAGAGTGTTGGAGCCTCACAGAGTTTGTCAGGAGCACAAACCAGGCTCCTTTGGCTGCTGGCTGATACAGCACCACACAAAATCGGTGGCAAAGACTTGAGTGCAGCTTGGCATCTGTCCACAGAGGATTTCCTTAGCCCCAAAGCTCTGTTTGCCTTTTCCTCAAACATTGTGGGAGGTGTTTTGGTCAGCTCCTGGTCACAAGAGCTTCACAGGAGCAAGCAGCATCCCATAAGGGCCCCACCACAGCATTTCTCCTTCCTCCCATGGGCTTCCCACAGTCCAAAGTGTCCTAGAATGATTTGGGTGGGAAGGGACATTAAAGCTCATCCAGTGCCACCCCCTGCCATGGGCAGGGACACCTTCCACTGTCCCAGGCTGCTCCAAGCCCCAATGTCCAACCTGGCCTTGGGCATTCCCAGGGATCCAGGGGCAGCCACAGCTGCTCTGGGCACCCTGTGCCAGGGAACAATTTCTTCTTAATATCCAAGGTAAATCTATCCTCTTTCATCTTAAAGCTATTCTCCCTTGTCCTATCACTGCTTGCCCTTGCAAGAAGTCCCTCTCCAGCCTTCCTGTAGGTTCCCTTTAGACACAGGAAGGCTGTTCCTGCTTGCTGGTGGCTCTGGCTAAGGTGGACACTCCCCCAGCTGTGCCACCAGGCTGTCTCCTCCATTTCTGCACAGACCACTCAACCCAGCTTCCTGCTCCCCCTTTCTCCAGGATCCACTCTTCTCCCTGGATCTCCAAGCTGAGGTTTCAAATGCTCTCCTCCAGCTCCTGCTTTCCCCCATCTCCAGAAGACATCTCTGCCAGTGCCATCCAGAAGATCCTTCCTGCCCTTCCTGCTGGATTAGTGGGGATATCTGCAATGAGATTATTTCTAGGAGACCACTGACACTGGTCTGATGTTAACTCACCGTGCCAGCTCCGCTCAGGCACAGCCAGGCTGCACGAAGGTTCCAGGCAGGATTTCTATTGTTTAAGGTTTCGTTTTGGGGGGGGAAGGCTAGTGGATTGATTTGGTTTTTCCTCACTGCTTTTTCCCCAAGATCTGTCTTTGGCTGTTTACATGAGGCAGCTCATATCACAGCACTCCCAGACACACACACAGGCGTGGATCAAACAGCTGAAGTCACCAATCAGTCTAAACATGCCCAGTATTCACAATATTTTGCTCCCTGAGCTATCAAAGGTGGCTGGATACTACCTTGAATTGACCTGTGGGAGTTGACTGTGCAAGAACATTTTCTCAGCAGCAACATGATACATTTCTTGCTTCTTGGGCTTTTGGGTTTTTTTAATATATATCTTTATAATTCTGCCGTAAGGCAGCCTTGGATTTGTAAAATTAGCCTGTCATAACAAATTCATGTCCTCATCAAAGGCTGCTGTTGTGCTTCCTCCCAGACTGGAGCATTCACAGACTAAAGCTGCATTATCACAGTAATTTCAAAGTTCAATAGTGTATTTTCAAAAGCAATTGCTTTTAAATGCAGTTTGTTACATAACAGCAAATTTAGACTTATACTTTCCTCAAAACGAAACGCAAATTCTTTAAATAGTGAGTCAGCTCCAGTTCACTCTTGTCTTTGCTTTTCTTATTCTAAAATGATCCAGCTACACTTGGTGCCCCTGAAAGTGCAAGGTTAGAAGGACCATATGAAGTCTTTTTATCACAAAAAAAAAAGGGATTTATAAGCCCAGAGAAAAGTGAATTCCACATTTTAAACCTCTCAAAATTCTCAAAAGTCTTTCACATGACTCTCTGGCCTGAATGAGAATTTGTGCAGAGAGGTCCAGGGCTAACTGGGACTGAGAGTTATGGATGGCTGTGCTGGAGATTGGGGTGGATGAGAAGGGAATATTGAAGGAAACCTTTCTGATTTGAAAAAAATCACTCAGCAACCCAAAACCCCTCCTCCTTCTGGTGTAGAACACCACCTTTATTCTTCTGGATGGATTGCAGCCCTCTCTTGTCAGGGTGGAACAAGTTCATCTCCTTCAATTCCTGTCTCCTTGCGTTTCCTTGTTGGGATTTTTCTCCTGGCTCCACAACTTCTCTTCCATTTCACTGCTCAGGACACTGCCTCCTCCCCCAGGGTACCCATGGGGATGCCCACTTTGGTCATTTCTTGCCTGCAAAGAGCAGCACAACCTTTTCTTCTACACCTGCTCAGCACGTCCCTCTCTCTGCCTCGGATGGCCTTGCCTGAGATCCATCTCATTTTTTTGGGAGGTGCAGAGTTTGGAGGTGTCCAACTCAGTGAGCCACCAAGAGCATCCTTAGCTGGCAAGAGGAAGGAAGACCTTGAGAACCACAATTAACTTGACCTCTCTGTTTTATGTAGTTGTCTTCAGAAATATCCTCATAACCACCCCGATATCACCCTGCAAATCCATCCTGAAGACTTTCCTTTCCCCTGGCAGGAACCCACAGGTCCTGGTGAGTTAAAACCACCATCTATTACATTGACCAATAAAATCAGGCTGTTTGGTTGTATTCCCACTTCTTTCTGTACCCATTATTTTATTTTCCTTTGGTTTGTGGTTAAACTGTAAGTTTGGGGGGTGCTGTCTTTTAATCAAATTATTACTACTAATAATAATTATAATTATAAAAAGAATTACGTGAGGATTAATAATGTGTGATGATACACATTTCTAATTAGCTGGGACAGATTTTGATTGGTGCAGGAGGATGCTGACTAATAAATGTTTAGATTACATCCCAATGGAATCTCTAGGAGATTTTCCTTTGTTTTTCACAGGTCCTGGCTTGCCTTGTAATACAATTTGGGGCCACAAGCGCCGAGCTTGGTTACTGCTGAATCAACACTGCCATGTCCATTGCTTTTTCTGAGAGCTGTGGCCTAAATTGTCAGCTTTGGGAGCCTAAAGGCTCCTTAACTTGAGATGCTGATCATCCCAAACCACCTCCCATGTGCAAAGACAAATAATAATTTACATGAATGTGAGCTGAAAAGCTGCAGGAATTTGAGCCTGTAAGTCCAGTGCTTACTCTGCCATTAATTAAGGTTATCTCTTTATTAGTCATTTCCCTAGTGAGGGCTCAGACAGCAACAATCCTAGTGAACAGAAGATGCTCTTAACCTTGCTTTTCTTGGCAGTTTGGGAAATTATAGTTTATTGATTGCAAATAAATTCTTACCAACTGGTGCTCTGAGTTACATGGGCAAAGAAATGAACTGCAGCAGATCTGGAGCTCTCAGGTATGTCTGCGTGCTGGGGACAGATTTTATCCAGCCCCTTCCCATAAAATATGCTCAACAATCAGCAGAGGTAATGCGAGAAGAAGTAGCAGATGGGCTTTCCCAAGGAGCAGGCAAACAGCATGATCAATGTGGGTTTGGGGAAGGATGGGTGTGGAGCACCAAGGAAATGAATAAAAACAGGTGCTCAGTTTTGAGCAGTGATTTCTGGGCTTGAATGCTCAGAGGTGTCAAGGTTCTCCTGGTTCAACCCAGCTGTGGGAAGTGGGAAAAGTGTAAAGAAATGGAGACAAAAAGGGTAAAATTGGTTCTGGAGGTCACTGTCACCCAACACCGCTTGGCTCCTGTGTAATGGTGACTCCCACCCAAAAATGTGCTTGCAAATAAAAGGAAATTGCCCAAGGGGCTTCCATGTCCAAAGAGGGCCTGGCTGCTGTGGTTTGGAAACAGGGAAGGCTGAGAGCACCCCTGGATTTGCCACGAGAGCAATGAAGTTGGCTTCTCGTGACAAAAGGGCAACTTGGCCATTCAAAGAAAGTTTTGAGTTTTGTTTTAAGAGCTGAGTTTTAAAACTCTCAAGTTTTATATCTTTGTTGAAGACTGATTCAATCACAGAAGAAATAAAATTTTGGCTCCTGGCTGCCCATCATTCCTTGCTTAATCATCTCAGCGTCCAGATACGTTGGAGCATCCATGCTCCAGCACAGAGGTGAACCAAGACCAAGTGAGTAATAAGGAGCAAAGAGCGAAAGCAAAAGGCTGAGTATCTCAGGATAAAGTTCACAGGATGAATTAATGAACGATTTTCATAGAGAAATAAGAACTATATTCTCCAAGGAGATTACTCACAATGAACAATTCGATCAGCTCCAGCCTGAAGAAAGGAAAAGGGGAAGAATAAATAGTCCTTCTCCAAAAGGAAAGGCTATTAATACTGCAGTGTCTTAATGGCTCACACGAGGACCATTGTTATCAAGTGTATTTATTAATAGCTTGGATGCCTGAGCATTCATCTCAGTACATAAGCAGTGAAAAGAAAATTTGTGGAAAAAATATGAAACTACGTGAAATGATCAAGTCTTGAAAGCTCGGTTAGGAAATTCCACAAGTTCCATGATGGGGCAGTGGCTGAACGAATTTGGTGCATAAAAGGCAAAGTAATGGGAATTGGAAGGGACAATGTGGATTATTTACGTCCATTAATGGGTTCTAAATTGACTGTAACTGCCCAATAAAAGCTCATCATCGATGGGAACATCTGCCTGGTGTGGTGTGCGGAAGCTGTCACAGAGCAAACAAAATTTGTGAGCTAAGAAAGGGAGCAAGGAAGAAATGAAATCAAGCAAGGTCCTGGAGGGTCCCACTGCCAGAGACCTCTGTCTGAGGCGAGTATCTCTCAGATGCTCATCCCCACGTCCCACAGCACTGGAACCCCACTGCTGTCACCTCCCCAGCTCGGAACAGCAGGAGCAAGGGGGAGACAGCCCCAAGAGAGAACTTTCCAGACCTCAGTCCACCAATGTCGAGGAGAAGTCCCTGTTTCCCAGCCTTGACACAAGCATGTTATCTCTGCCGTAAGGTCAGATCCCCTCCCACACAGGGGGGATTATTTATAGAATTATTTAGGTCGGAAAAGACCTCCAAAATCATGGAGTTCAACCATTAACCAGCACTGCCAAGCCCACTACTATCCCATGCCCCCAGGTGCCACATCTACTCCTGGTGTTTCCCACCCTGACCTCACATAAATGAGCTCAGGACAGCATCCATCAGCCCTGGGCATTGTTAGTACCAAAAGAGCAGCCAACAGAGAGGGAACTGCCCCAAAACCTCTTCCAGAGCTGGAGGTTCCTCAGGACCCAGAAATGTCTTTCAGCAATCCAGGTTCCTTGTCTTCCTTTAACAGCACTAATCACCTGCTCATGCACTGTGCTGAACCATTTTAGTGTTTTAATTCCACTTCCCCAGGCTTTGGAAAATGAATACCTGTTGTGGGGAGGGAATTTTGTGATTCTTGCATGGAAATCCCTCCCTGTGCAGCAGCAAATCCCAGGCAGCAGCATGGATCTTGTCCCTCACCCCTTTCCACATGGATTCTTCCATCACCTTTTCTGCTTCTGTGGCTGCCTTCAGTGGTTTTCACAAGTCTTTTCTTCCCCTCGCCTCAGCCAACAATAAACTTCACAGTTTCTGTAGGAGAAGAGGCTCTTCCCTCACCTGCCCTGGCCCCTGATTGTCCTGGGGTTGCCTCCACACCCATGAGATGTGTTTGCAGGGGGATTTGGATTACAAAACTTTACACACAATTCCATGCGACCCTGAGCTGCAGTGCTGGCTTTCCGTGCTGGCTGTTTGAGCACCTGTCAGCAGACAATGGAACTTCTCCAAGTTTCCTGCTTCAAAACCTTCCCTTATCCTCAGCCCACCACGGTGGACACGGATGTTTGGCAGAACATTTATCCTCGGAGTACAGCTTGTCTTCAAACACCTTCCATGTAGCGCAGCACTTAATACACGTCATGTAGCTCTCTTCCTTTTCAGCTGCTCCATGCACTAAGTTAAAATCCAATCTCATGCCAATTCCATAAACAAGCTTCCAGCTAGCATTCGCTCCCTAATGTCCTCTACTCCCTGCCTGGGTACTTAAAATCTTCCATTACTCTGCTCTTTCTACATATTTTATTGTTTGTTCAGATCACCTCCCAGTCCCGTCGTTATCTCCCGTGTAGGAAAGGAGAGATGCTTTTCCCATCTTCCCATTTATTGCAGTTTTATCTCATAAAGGATGTGGCTAAGCAAATACTCATAGTCATATCCTTCAGGTAATACTGATGTATATAAAATATTGTACAAGCAGCAGTAATAACTCCAGTAAGGAAGGTCCCAAATCTGCATAATTCCACTGGCTTCACTGGGGTAGGTCTTTGTATGAACTAGGGTAGATGGAAAGTGTTTCCAGTACTGGCTACATTAGAAATCGCTATTTTCAGCTCCTATTAATAAGCTTGCAAAATGTTGTCCTTTGGGCTGAAATTGCCTATAATCAGCACCTATCCAACAGTGATTTCTCCCCTGTTTTGAAAGTTTGTGCAGAATTAGGAGATCTGCTTTTGAATACAGTAAAGAGGAAAATATCTTCCTTTTTTTTTTTTTTTTAAGTCTTTCTGACCTTTTTTTCTTGGCAGCTCTACAGCTGAATTGGCTGTGGTTTGAAAGATGCAATTTGGCAGGAAAATAGCCCTCATTGGGGAGCAGTGCAGGGCTTTGTATTGCAGGAAATTGGGTTTGATTTGCCCATGCTACAAGTATTCAAAAATTGCAATCCTACCATATGCAGTGGAGGGCTTTTGCTAAGCTGATTAGAGGACATGGAAACCAGGGAATAGGACTCTGCATGAGCCAGGGAAAAAGGGAGATCCTGAGGGATGGGCAAGGGGACCCCAGTGGTGGAGAGGGATGCTGAGCTCCTTCCACCCTCATCAGAGAAACCCAGAATGGGTCAGGTTGGAAGAGACCACCGTGGGGTCATCTGTTCCATCCCAGAGCACAGGGCACAGGGCTGTGTCCAGTCAGTGCTTGAATAACTCCAGTGAGGAGACTCCACAGCCTCTCTGGGCTCTGCTCAGGGCTGGGCACTGCCCAGGGCAGGAGTTGTGCCTCCTGTGCAGGGAAATTGCTGGGATCAGTCCCTGCCCTTTGCTCTGGGGCCATTGCTGGACCCTGGAGCAGAGCCTGAGCCCTGCTCTGACCCTCCTGCAGCCAGGGACAGCCAGGGGCACAGAGTGACACCAGGGACACCCAGGGACAGCCAGGGGCACAGAGTGACACCCAGGGACA
>VZRF01009265.1:21974-64217 GCA_013396875.1 Vireo altiloquus | reverse complement strand
AGGGACCCCCAGGGACCCCCGGGGACACCCAGGGACACCCAGGGACACCCAGGGGCACAGAGTGACACACAGTGACATCCAGGGACACCCAGGGACACCCAGGGGCACAGTGACACCCAGGGGCACAGAATGGCACCCAGGGACACCCAGGGCCACAGAGTGACAGCCAGGGGACACCCAGGGGCACAGAGTGACACCCAGGGACACCCAGGGACATCCAGGCCTGAGGGCTCCTCTCAGCCAGGGCTCCTCTCCAGGATGAGCAGCCCCAGCTCCCTCAGCCTGTCCTGGGCACTGAGATGCTCCAGGCCCTTCCTCAGCTGTGCAGCCTCTGCTGGCCTCGCTCCAGGAGCTCCCTGGCCCTGCTGTGCTGAGGAGCCAGAGCTGGACATGGCACCCCAGAGGTGCCCCCAGGCTGGGCACAGGGGCAGGATCACCACCCTGCAGAAGGCAGGAATGGCTCCTTCGTGTGAGGCTGGGCTCAAGGTGGGCATGAGGCAAGAGCCACCCACAAGCTGCCTTGATGTCCTGAAGAGCCTTTCCCCCAAACCTGTGGTTTGCTTTTATGTGTTGAACAGCCCAGTCTCTGCACCTCAATGCCTGTGCAACCATGAGCCATGTTATTGCCGTGCACCAGAGCCATCCCACTATTTTCAGTGGCTTTTTCCTGGTTATTTGAGACCTTGTAGGATTAGATCCATACCGTATGATGAAATGATTTTTTTCCCTTAGGCTGCCTTGAACACTGGGAAAACGGAGTCTGCAGCAATAAACAGAATCCATATTTCTAATCCATTTTAAACCAGAAAGGAGATTTTTCACAAACTTCCTCAGCTATGAAGATTCTTCAAATCCTCTTCAGTCCCTTTAAATATGAAATAATTCTCATGCACACACCAGGCATAGCCCATCTCAAAAAGCAGGCAAATCATATTCACATGCACATTCTTCAGAGCAGTTGTTAAACTTGTGGGTGAGCTGACTGAATTAGTGGAACCGAATATTTGACTAAAATAAAAATATCTTTGGGCCTGACAACTGGAAATCAGTTTGCAACAGTGATTTCTGATAGACAGTTGTACTGCATGAGCAAATTCCATGCTTCGGGAAAAAGGTTCAAGAGACAGGATGAATAAGAGGTATATTTAATAATAACAAAGCATTGAAAAAATTATCCTTCTGAAACATGGTGCTGGACTGCTCTGCTCTCTTTGATACAGAACTGTGTTTTCCTAGCAGGAGTAATTAGGTTTTAATTCAGATGTAGTTTCAACGCTCTTCTTTCATGCTGGTTTGTAGCTTACTCTGAAAATCTCCCGACTGAAACCAAAGTGTGGGGATAAACTAACAAGTAACCATATAAATATATCCAGAGAAAGGGAGAGATGTGCTTGAATTGAGCTCTTTGCATTGCAAACATCTTCCACTGTGATTTGCCAGGGAGATGAGGATGAGTTGTTGCAGGACGAGTTTGTCTGATCCATGCCCTACCCATGGCCTTCAACATCCATGGCCGCTCACTGAGATAGGCAATTCATACATCTTTTTCAGTCTGCTTATCAGTAGTTTCCTCCTTCTTCGCAGCAGGAGAGCACACAAAGCACAAAGAGGGAGGCAGTGTTATTCCTGCCCTGCACTGCAGCACAAAACCCATTAATTGCACTTTTGGCAAGGAAGCCCAATGAGGTACATGCATATAGGGCTCAAAGCTCTTTAAATATGCAAGAAATGTTCCCCTAACAAGTAGCCTTCACTACTTGGGAGCTGCTCTGGGAAGTCCCCGTGACAGAGATGCAGCTTTTCTGAGTTCAGTGTCATTGGGATGGGTGATTGTGCTGGGGGCAAAGGTGGCAGCAGCTGGTTCAGGCATGTGAGGGCTGGGGCTTAATCCAGTTCTGAGGAAACCCTGCACCTCCAGGAGTACTGAGGATAGTGGCAAGGAGGATAATATTATGCAGTTTGATATATAACTCAACGAAAAACCTACCCCAGGGCCCCCTGAGATTCCACAGGTGGTCCTTGAGCCTCTCACGTTCATGCTCTGTGGCTTTGCTCTGTGCCTGCTCTTCTACCACCACACAGTGAATCACATCCACGTTTTCCTTCCTTGGCAACCTGCTCCCCCAAGGCAGTGGACATGTAGGGACAAAGCCATGGCATGATTTCCTGCCTCTCCACCTATGTCCTTTAATTTGGATCTAATGTTGTCTTTTGCTACCTGCCCTCATTTCTCAGGGCACTGATAAAGAGCCACGGGCTGGGTTTCAGGGTGAGAGGAGGGAATTGGTGCTCACAGCAAGCCAAGTGTCTGTGCAGGGCGAGGGGAGCTCAGGATCACCCAGTCCAGCTCCCCATGGCCACGCTGTGCTTTGGGATCCAAATGTACCAAACAGAAGGTGGGCTTAGGAATGAAACAGCAGCCCTCAGGACCAGCTAATCCCGTTCGTATCAGATTCAGAAATGGCTGCTGATCCAGAGGAAGTGGAAAGAAGAGCCCTTAAGAGAGTGAATTTATATTCTGGGCTTTTGCTTCTCACTCACAGCTGTCTGAAAAACATCATTCCCCCCGCCCCGAGCTACTCAATGAGAAGAGCACAAGGAGAAGGAATAGCTCAGATCTGGATGGGCTGTTTGTCAGGTATGAATTCTCATATCCAGCCACTCTCACTTCTATTCAGCACATGTAATGAATGTCTGAAAAATCTGGAAATTTATGTTCAGATCAATGGGAGCTGATTAATTACCTAAGATGTATTCAGATAACAGAGTTGAGAGGAAAAGGGAAGGCAATGCTTTCAAAAATGCTCAATGAAGTAAACCAAGTACATTGCGAATGTGTTTAAAGGATAAGTGCAAAGACGACCCAGGCAAGCGAGGTATCAAAGAAAGGAGACATCCAAAAGCCAGTCTTACAATCAACAACATAGACATGAAGGAGAAAAGAAATCTCTAAAGCTATTAAAAATCTGGAAGCCTATTAAAAATGGATTAAAAAAGGTACAAGGAAATCAAATCAAGAGACATGGAGTGGCACTTGCGAAAGAAACCTTTAACAGAGTGGAAAAATTACTCTCTGATCCAAGTGAATTTAAATAGTGGCTACAGTGATGGTGGAGAACAGCACTTTCTGATTTCACAGGCCAGCAACTAACAGATGGAAGGTGGATGTGCCTCCAGTCCATGGGAACACTCCAGGAGGTTCATCCAGCTGTGCTGTCTTCATCTCAGCTGACCACTGATTCCAGTGATACTCCAAAATCCAGGCTCTGCTCTGCCTCCTGCTTCAGCAGCAGCAGCAGCTACCCCTGCCCAGGTCTCAGTGGTGTATTTTGAATGGGGAAGAGCACCATGAAAGCCAGCCAGAGCAAGGGAAGTGCAAGGGAGAGCTGAACCTGTCCCCCAAATCCTCCCTGCACAATTAACCCTCTCAACACCAGGAGCTGCCAAGGGCCCTGCAGAGATGTGCCCAACCTGCACTCCTGGACACAGCTCTGTGTGGGTTTAAGCTCTTTGTCCGTGGAGTTGACTCTGAGCCATGGAAGGGGGAGAAAGCTGAGTTAATATTCACACAGAGAAAGTTGATGAGTTGGTGTCCAGTCTCAAAGCACAGCCCTTCTGCAAAGGACCAGAATTCACCCAGTAAGTGATGGGCAATTCCTTCTGCTGCAGCATCAGCTGCCTCCTGGAAACACCACAGCCAAGCATCCATAAAAGCAGGTGCTTGTGGAGGTTAGAATGGACTTTCCCAGCCCTGCCCCTTCCAGGTAAATATTGGCCAGCTCTGGTGTTCTTGTCTCTCAATTGAAAATCTACTGGCAGCTCTATTTTTCCCCACTTTCTCACTTTCAGTTTTATTTTGTCCGTACAAACATAGACACTAACACCCAAAACATTACATCAATGGCAAAGGAACAATAGAGTTCCCACAGACCAGGTGATTTTCCCAGGAAAGTCACGTGAAAGTTTGAACATTCAGAGAACTTAGAGGCACTTGCAGGGTGACCATCATTGCTGCACCTCCAGGAGAAGCAGCCAGGCAAGTCTGGCTGTGTTGCAGGAATGCTGAGCTGCACATTTCACCTCCTGCCCATCCCCTTCTTCCACATCCCCCTCCCCAGCTGTAAGACCACAGGATGAGAAAAGACCTTCAGCATGCACGCCACACAGCCCACTGGGACTATCTCCACCTCTTCTCCAAGCCAAGGTTTTGTTTCCTCCTTCCCCTCATCTTCAGGAGACTTTTCCAGATCATTAACTCTCTTCTATTAAAAATCTTCTTATAACTTCCCCAATGCTTTCATGGCCTGCATGCTGCATTTGTCCTTGTTCCAAGACAGTCCTTTAGCTAAGTAGTTTTCTTCCTCCTCTCTGTTTATTCCCCCTTCTCTCATTGCACTCAGGTCTCTTTTGGTCATTGTTTGTTCCTCCTGCACCTCCAACCCTCCCTCTCTCTGGGAAGATGAGCTCAACCCCTCTCCAGATCCTTTCCCTGTCCCTTCTCCTTGCTGTCCTTCCAGGGGTGAGAGGTGTGCAGAGCTCCTGGATGTGGTCACACCTGGGCAGGGATGCAGTGCTCACATTCACCCATTCCTAGACGGGAAAACCTTGCCTGGGATAAGCCTTTTGCAGAGCTGCACCATGCTGGCAGCTCCCCATCCCCTGTGACAGATGAGTGGAAACAACTTTCTCTCCTGTTCTGTCATTTCCAAGTGATGAGGCCCAAGCTCCAAGCAGAAATTCCTGTTATTACTCCCAGCGTGCACAGCTCTGCACTTTGTACTATTACATTTCATTCTGCTTCTATTACTTCCCTCTTCAGGATCATCCAAGTGTTTTATTTGTTATATTTGATCCGATTTTCCATTTACCTTCGGGTCTTTAATTATTCTTTCCTTGCAAATTTATTCGGAGCTTTGCATACCGTTGATGTCTCTAGTTGCCTGGATCCTTTATTTCTTTTTTAAAACAGGAGAACTGGGCTTGTCATTTTTTCTGCTCGACTTATGTATTAAAAATCCCGGAGAGTGGACTCATGATTTCATGTGCCAGTTCTTTCAGGAGTCTGGGTTGGATTATTTGTTCCCCCTGGCTCCAGTGCATTAAAAGTCTTTCAGTTTTGCTTTCACCTTGGATGCTGAAATTTCCATTTTTATAAATCTCATGCCCATTAGTGATCGTCCCTGTGCCCTTGTGTCCTGCAGCAGCCTCTTTATTGAAAACTGAAGCAAAGTACTCATTCAGGATTTCTTTTTTCTGCAACTAAATTTGTTTTTTATTTCATCCAGCTTGCTTTCTTTTTTGTCTGTGTGACCTAAGATTTTTTTATTCAAAATATATTTGCAAGTTGTAACTCAACTTGAGTTTTGGCAAGTCTCATTTCAGTCTCGCAGTTTCTGCACTCTGAGGGAGTTTGTTGATTCATCTCTTCTTCTGTTCCTTTCAGGCTCTTGTTCCACACCCTGCCATGGGCAGGGACACCTTCCACTGTCCCAGACTGCTCCCAGCCCCAATGTCCAGCCTGACCTTGGGCACTGCCAGGGATCCAGGGACAGCCACAGCTGCTCTGGGCACCCTGTGCCAGGGCCTGCCCACCCTCACAGGGAACAATTCCTTCCCAATATCCCATCCATCCCTGCCCTCTGACAGTGGGAAGCCATTCCCTGTGTCCTGTTCCTCATCCCTTGTCCCAAGTCCCTCTCCAGCTCTCCTGGAGCCTCTTTAGGCTCTGGAAGCTCTAAGGAGTCTTCTTTTCTCCAGCATCAGGAACATCTGCCATGAATTTGATAGAACAATCCCTGTTCCTGAGGCCTGCAGTTGATCACGACCCCTGTCCTTCTGGGAATACTCTAAACACTGCTTTTGACATCACTGGGTAGCTGAAGAAAAAGTAATCTGATTCTTTTCTTCTGTTCTTATTTTGTAACAATAAGAACAACCTTAGTAGTTCCCTTACTCACCCAACAGCAAAACCTTATGGCAACAATAAAATAAAAACTGAAACAAGAAACTTTTCTGAGAAATTAGCAACCTTTTCCCCTGCACACGTGGTTCCTGTGGTTGGAGTATGATTTAAAAGAGCTTAGGTTACTGATATTGCAGTTTAGGTGTGACTAAATAAAGACCCCTCTGCCAAAAGCTGAGGTTTCTCCTCTGCATTTCTTCTGCTTGAAGATTCCTCAGGTGCCTGCAAGCGAAGTGTCTCTGGATAGGTTTTAAATGGTCCAACCAGAGAAAGAAAAACCAATTTTAGGGTGGGCCAGTGTTTGAGAAGAGAACCTGCAGAGTCTTGCTCCACACCAAGATACTCTGCAGCAAAAGGCAGCATCCTTCACCAGTCATCCTCATCCTCTGTTTTGTTTATTTCTCATCAGTTTGGGTTTTCTTTTGGTTTTGGTTGGCTGCTTGGTTTGGTTTGCTTTGAATGAGATTCATCATTCCACTGAAATATTACGACTAAGGAGGGACAGCAAGTTCCATTCATTTTCAGAGCCCAGTAGGAAGCATTTTCCATCCCAATGAAAAGTGTTGAGAAGTTAAAAAAACTTTCCCAACTCACAACGTTGTTAAAATCTACTAAAAAGAAGAAAGCGTGACATCCCTGAGTTTAGGGCCACACAAACCTGGACCCAGCTCTGGCTTTTCCTTGAGGTAATCCAGCACTTCATGTCCAACCCAATCCCGTGTTCCCTCAGGAGGCTCAGGATTCTGCTGCCCCCAACACTTTTTAGATATTCTGAGGAGGACAGGAGCCTTCCTGTGTCACACAGAGCCAGGAGAGCAGAGCTGAGGGATGAAACCAAGGAAAGAGTGAATTCCAGTGGGTGTAGGACTGGGATGGATGGGAGCAGGCACCTCAGGGAGAAGGGGAGGCCATGGGAGCAGCAGAAAGGGATTGCTGGAAGGCAGGGGAGGATCATACAAACAGAGAAACACATGCACTCGCCATATCTGGCACCCAGAGATTTCCCAGCTCTTGTTTTTCCATATGGGGAACCCTCACTGAAGAACCTTTCTGGGGGGGCCCAGTCCAACCCCAGCACTCCTGGTGGTCCTGAGGGTCCTCTGCTGCTGGTTCTCACCAGATACATCCTGCAGATCCCATTTGTGGAGTCCCCAGGTGCTGAGTCCAACTCCTGACACAGAGCTGTTAGGACAACCTCATAAATCTCTGTCTTTGGAATGACGAGTCAGCTCTACTGCAAAAAGAGGACAGAGATGAGTTCTTTAAATGCATGTGGTCAAGAAAAGTGTTCTAGTTTTTGTTGGAGCTGTTAACTTTCTTCGCAGGGAAATAATTCCTTTAATAATGAGGTCCAGCCCAACTTAGGAAAAGAAAGTGAGTTCATTCATTTCTTATTCCTCTGATTAACTTGATTTTAGGCAGTGATTTTTCCCTATCAGACCTCCCAGATGCCATTATTTGCCAGGAAATAAAAGCTTTTTCTAATGAAATCCAGTGTGCACTAATGAAGACAAGATTGGCCTTGACAATGACACCTTTTGCTCAATTCATGCAAAAACTACCCAAGAATGACCTTGGGAGCACAGGGAAGTTTTTGTGGGTGCTGTTGGTGGAGCCTGTGACACCCCTTTGTGCAGGACTTCCCGTAGGCTGCATTAGTGGGACTGGGCCAACACAAATCTCAATCTGAGAGCTCTTCACACGCTAATTTGCTGCAGGTCCTGCTATAAATAATGCATCCAGCGGGGAGCTGAACAGCCCTTAGCAGAGTAATGCACTCAGGCTTCTTCCTCCCACAGAGGCCAAACCTCATGTCTGTTCTGCTATCACAGGAGAGCTTTTCCAAATCACCTCGGTGACTTAGGATCAGGATAGGAAAGACTCTGGGATTTAGCCACCTTATGTCTCAGCCAAGATATTTATATCTCAGTCAGGCTATTCCTGCCTTTATGGTCAGGAAATGCTGGCTGAAAAGCAGAAAGCAGGCAAAAGATCTGCTTAGATATTCCGTGGGGATGAGATGAGAGTTCCCTGCTGGGTTTTCCAGTCACTCCAGTGAGGGCCAGCAGTGGAGGGGAGGACAAGGATGGTCACAGCTGCACTGTCCCTAGTGCTGCTGGAGAAGGTGGTCTGAGAGACCCTCAGGGCAGCAGCAAGATGCTCTTGGCAGAGATGGGGATGAGGACTTATCACAACCTCAGTCTAACCTCTGCAAGGCGAAAAAATTATTGGTCGAAATTGATTTTGAGAAATGGGCTCAGAAGATTTTCTAAAAAACCCATTTAAATGCCCTTTTTTTTTCCCATCCAAGAGGAGGATCCAGGTGATCCAGTCTTGCTGCTCTTGCATTGCCTGTGCAGCGAGGGTGAAACCTGGAGCTCCTCACAGAGCTGTGCAGTCTGTGCCTCTCCAGGTTTTCAGCACAGGGGCGGTTTCAGTGACAGACTGGGTATTTTTGGTTTCTGTACCACCTCTTCTCTCTCAAGAATCTGAAGAGATCTTGGCTGACACCTTCCCTGCCTTGTGTGTTGTTTTGCTTTTTTTTCCCCCCTCCTTATTCTTTCCCTCTTGTGTCCCCTTACAAAACGCTGAGGGAGCTTTGGCCTTCCTACCCACAAACGTGCCTCGGCTGTGTGGGGTTTGTACTGTTCGAGATGAATAATGTAGATTCCTTGGAGCTTTTGTGCCTTTCCTTCCCTTTACTGGCATTTCAACAGTGCCACAAATTTTTTGCAGCCTTCCAGCCTCTGTGACACAAGCAGCTCTCTTGCTCCCTGTTTCATTGTGGGTATGTTTTGGCCTCGAGTCCTCTCACATCCCTCACAAGGCTGGTTTGTTCTCTCTGTTCATGAAGTTTCCACGGGGCAGGAGAGGCATTTCCCCAGGCCAGGGATCAGTTGTGGATGTGAGGATCCTATCAACCTTCAGAGTGTCCTCCAGAAGGTGTGGAGGCTTCTTCTGGGGAGTGAGCTGAAAAAGCAAGTAAGGAGAGTTGTGTTGTTGCTCTACTTTGCCTTCACTCTGGAAGGGAGTTGTGCATGTGCTTGGGTATGGAGCAGGGATGTGCTGGTGCAGGTGAAGGTACCTCGTGCTCAGGGATGGTGTTGGCAGCTTTCTTGGGCAGAGATCCTCGAACCAGAATCATTTTTGCCCAGCATGGGGGGCAGGGGAGAAACAAGGCTGTGCTCACACCCAGTGAGGCAGTGCCTGAAGGGCAGTCAGACATTCAGGAGCTGATTTTTGCCTGCTGCTCTGAAGAAAACCCTTCCAACTCTCCTTAAAACTGCTGGATAATTGATGTAGCTCCTTGAGACCCTTGAGATGCGTTCTCCTGTTTGTGTGATGGCGAGTTCAACAGCAACATATCCACAGGCCCTGAGAAACTGCCTTTGGAGGTTGCCCTTGGGGTCTGAGACACATCAGGGGCACCCTCAGCTGCCCAGGGCCTCTCCCTGCCCCCTCCAGGCTCCACATCCACTCCTACCTTGCCCATGGCTCCTTCCTACCCCACAAAGTCCCCATCCCCAAGGCTGAGCCCTACAAGAAGCACTGAGGCTATGGGGCAGGAGGAACACAGGTCCCACTCCGGGCAGCCACCACCACCAACCAGTATCGAAATTCAGCCACTGCAAACTTGGGTTTGAGTCAAATCCCTGGTTACACCACGAGAGTCTCCAGCTTATTAAGCACGGAAGCAACAGCCCAGCTTTGTTTGAGAGAGGATTTAGGAAATGTAACAAGCTGTTTTGCTGTTAGATGCTGAAAGGGGAAGAACAGAGCTGTAGTAGTGGTGTTGGTTGGTGTTTTTTTTTTTTTCCCTGAGTCCCTTTTTATCTTTTGGCAGCCCTTTGTACAATTAAATAGCTCCACGGGGATGCCATATGTTGCCAATAGTTTTACACTTCTCAGTAGTGGGAGGCTGGAACACTTTCCAAATTGACATGATAGGAACCCATTACAAAATTCTTCTCTAAGAGGAATGGCTAAATGTTCTGTCAAGGAACTGAATTAAAAATAGACCAACTGGTATTGTTATCTCCCCAAAAGAATGCGCTTGGCATCACTCACAACGTGGTACATCTGGTGGTACATCTCTGCTCCTGGGAGCCCCAGCAGGAGCCTGGGGGGCTGTAAGGGGTGAGGGGCAGGGCTGGGGCCACACCCCAGGGGCAGAGGGGTGGGTTTGGGACCTGCCTTCCCTTCTCCACAGCAGCTGAACTACGTGGTCCTGCCAAACCCACTGCCCTGGGCAATGTGCTGTCCCAGAGATGTCCCTGCCTGCCACCACAGAGGACACCACAGGAGGACCTCATGGGACTGTCTGCATTTGCCTAAGCTCCAGCACCCTCCAGATAAGCTTTTTCCTGGTGTGCTGGAGCACAGTGTCACCCAAGGTCAAAGCTGGGATGTTGTCAAATCCACTTCAGTGCTGTGTGTTGGTGCAGCACACAAAACTTGCTTCAGATGGATTTTACTTCCCCATGAGGGTGGGCAGGCCCTGGCACAGGGTGCCCAGAGCAGCTGTGGCTGCCCCTGGATCCCTGGCAGTGCCCAAGGCCAGGCTGGACAGGGCTTGGAGCAGCCCGGGACAGTGGAAGGTGTCCCTGCCCTTGGTATTTAAGGTCCCTCTCAACCCAAACCACACTGTGATTCTACAATTCTGTGAATTGATTTTATCACCACTTGTTGCCTTCATGAAAACAGACATTTCTGCCCTCCCCCACCCCCCCACTCCCCCTTATCTTTGGCTGCCTTGTTCTTCACTTGTTTGCTCGGTGACTCCTCTCTGCAGGGCAAGCTGCTGGTTCTGCTGTGGGACCCATGGGGACACATCCAGCACGCAGCTGCGGGCGGTGGAAGGGGGATCTCTTAATAACTTGATAACAGCTATTAAGTAAATACCACATACTGGAACAAAATGCTTCACTTCAGCCTCAAACAGGGTGGGGTTAACTACCAGAACTGAGTTGTTTACCTTGGGCTGAAACGCCTGAATGGGGGGACTTTGAAAATCTGCTCCCATGAACTGCTGGTTTCTACAAGGGCTTCTATTCTATGGTAGTGACAGCTTAAATAAGCAGAAGGATTTTCTTTTTGTGTCAGTTATGCCTCTCCTACAATCCCAGAGCATCATTCACACAATCAAAAATTGCCAGTGTGCCGGGTATTACAATTGCAGTCAGAGCTGCCCCTTTATTTACTGTGATGCTGTGCTAATATTGAGTTAGTCTAAAAAAAAAATAGATTTAAAAAAGCGTCTGTGAGTCTTACTTGAAGTTTCTACTGAGAAACAGTAAACCAGTGGCAAAATAAGGAGCCTACCATGTGGCAATGTTGGGTCAGGGGGGGTTGGTCTGGTCTTGGAGTGCCTGGCCCTGGGAATGAGCCATGCTGAGCCTCCCTGGATCTCTGGGATGAACCTGCTCATGTGTTTGTGGAGTGTGTGCTGGGCACAGGGAAGCTCTGCGGAGAGGGAAAGGGTGTTAGCCTGGCTGCTAGACATCTTCATGAGGTTTGGACACCTCTGTGAGCCCAGTGAACATGTCTGTGCTGATAGACCTCTGCGGGTCTCTCTGGAGCCGTGTCCAGGGGCAGATGCAGCAGGAGATCAGCAGTGTAAAAGGCACCCAGANACCTCTGCGGGTCTCTCTGGAGCCGTGTCCAGGGGCAGTGTGAAAGGCACCCAGTGGCATAATTCAGACAACTGGACTATTACAGTCTCCAAAGCAAGGTATTTCTCATGTGTCTGCCAAAAAAACCCTCAGAGGACAATACCTAGTGGCATAGAGCATACCCAGAATTCTGCTATTCCAATGCCATTTTGGTAAACTAAAAGTTAAGAGCACATGTTCCAATTTTTTTCCCCCTTTTTGTCTTGGGGGTCTCTAGATCAAACACCACCTCAGCTCCTTCTCCTCCATGCATCCCACCACGACAGCCCTCAGCTACAGCGAGGGCTGCTCCCCACCCTGTCCCCCCTCAGCATGGAGCCTCTGAGTGCTCCCCGTGGGCTGANCTCCATGCATCCCACCACGACAGCTCACAGCTACAGGGAGGGCTGGTCCCCACCCTGTCCCCATGGACTGAGGGAGGCCTTTGGGTCACCCATTTT
The DNA here is from genome assembly GCA_013396875.1 of Vireo altiloquus. Taxonomy (NCBI): domain Eukaryota; kingdom Metazoa; phylum Chordata; class Aves; order Passeriformes; family Vireonidae; genus Vireo; species Vireo altiloquus. The sequence continues at coordinate 52,143 of VZRF01009265.1, read as the reverse complement.
GGGGGGGATGCTGCGAACTCTCCGTGCCTTTGGTGGGAGCAGGTACAGACCCACCTGCTCCTGAGTCAAGTCCAAGCCAATATCTTGCCTTCCATACAGGAGGAATTGCCTGTAGGCTGGAGTAAATCAGCATTTCAGCCTCTGAGACCAAACCCAGCCTCAGGCAGGTGGAGGATTTCAGGTCCCCTCGCAGAGGAGCCTGGACCTGGCTGCTCTGGCTCCCCTTGTGGTGCTGCCAAATTTGAGCTGGGAAGAACTGAGGTCTTGAAGGACTGCACAGACTTGGAGTGACTTCCCTCTCTTCTCCTTCCTGGGCCCTGAATGTGGTCCCACATGGGAGGATCAAGCCACTCCTGGAGGAGGGAGATCCATTGTGCCTTCCCCAGGATGTGCAGAGCTGCTCGGCTCATGGAGGGGCTGTGGGGAAACCTGAGCTGTCTCAGGCTGGATCATCGAGTTCTGTCTCCTCTGAAGCTCAATGAATCTAGAAAACCATCTCCCCCTGTCATCTGTGCTAAGAGATTCACAGCACCTGCACAAAAGTGCTTTTATGTCTGCTTCATGCATATTGAGGGTTGACATTAAAAGAGGGGGAAGGAAAGAACAATCCATTAGGCTCTGTGCACTAAATCCTAGATTTCAAACTGACACATCTAAAAATACCTGTGATATGAAAGCAGATACAGCATGATAATTATATACTGCAGGTCTATTGTACCATTGTGTTCTATATGGGATTCCAGGAGCAAACCAGCCTGGTTCAAGTGAAGAGCTTTGCTGCTGGGTGGATTAATATCAGCAGCATCTCAAAATGCTCCAGACCCTGGACCATTTCAGAGCTGGGAGTTGGCACTGGGTGGCTCTTCCTTGCCCAGGCTTGATGTACTTCTTTGAAGAGCCCTTTGGTGGCTGGCCTGAAACCAGTTTCTTGTGTGAAGTGGTTAGCATCTGTGCCTTCCCACCTTCTGGAGAGATTTCTCATGTCCTTGGATGTGGTAGAAAGAATGTGTCATGAAACTACTGACCTCGGCTTGGCATGGGGAAGCCACCCAGGCTCTGAATCATTTAACCATGGGAAAGGATGAATTTTGTGTGTTTCTGGCAATTTCCTGTAGTTAAAAACTTCAGTGAAAATTAAGATTAAATTGTAGGCTCATTAGTTAATGATTTAATTTTATATAAATAGACCCAGTAAATCATGTTCATTATTGCATAATAACACAATAATGTGTTTGTTGGTGTCTAAAATGATCTCCATAAGATGCACCATCCGTATCCCTGCATATGAACCATCTCCCAGCTTTCCCACTCTGACTCAGTGACAACACAGGACAGATTTGCCTAAAAATCAAGCCTGCTGCTAGAAGTCTGCTGCCTGCCTGAGAAAACATGGAATATCCTCTTCATCCAGGCAAAACAGCAACGGACTGGCTTGGAAACAGCTACTGAGGGAGCAGGAAGGAAGACAAACCCACGCTGCAAAGTCCCCGGTGTCACCTGAGTGCCCCTGGTGCTGGGATTTGTGTTGCATTTTCCAGGTTGCAATGATTCTGAAAGGCAAGTCCTGGTCTGGTGGGGTTGGAGAAGGTCCAATTCCTTTGGTAAAGGTTCTTTGGGAGCCTCTGGCCAGCTCTGCCAGCCTCACCTTCCACTTCCAAGTTGCCGGGACAGTGTGATGATAGTTGTGGATTTAGCTGGAGAAGAAAGGGGGCTGGGATCCTCCCAGATGTAGGACTCTATAAAAAAGCAAGTTATTCCCTTTAATTTAACAGTATCGCCAACCCCAAATGTTGAAAACATTCTGAGGTTCCCAAACCACGGAACCAGCCAAAGTGTCACAAGGTTTTCACTTTTAATTGGAACTGCTTCTTATTTTCCTTCTGGTTTTCAAGCCTGGGTTTGGGACCTGTTCTCATTTGCAGGGAAAAGTCACAATGAAGCACAAACTCTCTGTGTTTCGGAAGCGAAACCTGAATCTCTCTCCATCACGTGTTTCTCTCAGAGATGGGGCTTCTGAAATGTCAGAGAGCGGGGAGCATCCTGACAACAGCACCTGGGTGGAGCAGGAGCCCCTTTGCTTCTCGTGTGTGTCTCACACTGCTCCTTGCACCTCTGCTCCCCTTCCAGCCCTTCCCGGAGGAGAACACGGAGCCCAAAGGCAGCTCTGTCCTTTCCCAGGGGCAGCCAGGGCAGCTCTGTGGAAGGAAATCGCTCCTCCTGCTCTCTGAGAAAGCCACCTGCACTTAAGTGGGTCAGAGAGAGCTGTGAGGTTCACACGTCCCTGCTGTGAGAGCAGGGGAGGTGCGACAGGGAGGGTGCGGATCTCACCTCGGCTGCTGAGCTCTGCTGCCAGCAGAGGTGGCCAGGACAGCGGATGTGATTGATATTGGTGCTCAGTGCTGGAAAACCCCTCAGAAAGAGTCCCAGAGGAAGGTGATTAGTTTTTATAATTGCTTGTTGCCTGTCAGGGATGGTCTCTCCTACATCCACCCCTCTCCTGACAGTGACTTCTCTGTATTTTGGGGGGTACTAAAAGCACACATCACCAACCACAGTGTTGCAGAACAGGGATTTGAGCCTATTTGTGTCTCTTCCTGTGTTCAAACCACAGGCCAGGCTCTCAGCTGAGCTTCTGGAGGCACCACAGTCCAGGCAGAGGTTTGCTCCCACCAGCTGAGCCACACGAGCAAGGGTTACAGTCCCCTGCCAGGAACCGAGCCTGGCTCATGTCCCTTTCCTCAGCAAACATGGGAAACAGATCCCAGCTCTCCCAAATCCTTGATTTGTGCTGTTCTAGAAGTAACTCCTGCATGAGGCATGGCCATGAGTGCAGGATGCTGAATCCGTGGTGGGAGCATGAGTTGGAAATGCTTCCTTCAGGGGCTGAGATGGGCAGTGCCACACTCCCAGAGACAAAAGGGCTGGAATGGGATCCCCCAATGTGCTCTGGAAAAAGCTGCACCTCTGTCCCTCAGCCTCCTGGAGACAGGGCTCTGACAGGCATTGCTGGGAAGTGCTGGATGAAAGGCAGGAGTAGCAAACCTCAGAGGACAGAGCAAGCCCAGATTTGCTCAGGAGCCCCCCTGGCAGAACCAGGACCTGCAGACAGCTCTCTGAGGTGGGCAGGGATGGCCCTGGGAGTGGCATGCCGTGGCCTTTGGGGCTGCTTTACCATTACAGCTCTTTTTGTCAGGCTTCTTCAGCATCTGCCCAGAGCAATGAGGCTTTTTCCTAACTGGAGACCCCTTCTCTTAGCACTGACAAGACCCAGACCTAGAAGGAGGAGTCAGAGAGTAAAAGGCTACAAGGTGAGTGAAGGTAAAACACAATTTCAGTGACTGTGTAACCCTGCCTCTCTCCATGTGTGCTTTTTCTTGCTTTTCCTCACAGCTCTCAAGAATCTGTCACAACAGTTTTCCACTGAAACACCTATCCTGGCAGGAACCTTACTTCAGATACCATTGTTTGTACAATTTCCTACGAATATATGCTGCTGTGAGGACTTCCCTGCTTGTTTAAGGTCACTCACCCTGCAGTGCATCTCCCTATCAGCACCAGGTGTGTGTAACACCGAGAGAAATTCTCAGAAACAGCAGCTCTGAAATCAGCCCTACCAGGAAATTAGGACAAAGGGAGATACTACATCTTCCCTCGGTATTTTTCAGAGAGAGGAAAAAATGTTCCAAAGCAGGAAGAGAAAGGGGGTTGAGTGAGTAGCAAAAAAGGGAAAATAATAGGGGGAAATTAAAAAAGGAACTCATGTGCATGGAGAAGGTAAAAAGAAGGGGTAAAGGTGGGGGAAGGCAGAGCCACCTGTGCCCGTGGGCGGTGCCTGGGCTCCGTTACTCGATGGCTCTGCAGCAGGTGCTGCTCTGATCCCACATCCTGCCCTGCTCCGCCGATAACAGCCCCGGGACCCCTGCCAAGGGCCTCATCCCGGCATTTATGGCTCCCTTCTGTCTCCAGAGCTTCTCCGGGTGTGCAGCCCCGGAAACACGTTGTGTGTAAAGCACCTGTGAGGACAGAGGTGTGCTGTTCTCTGCTCCGGCTGGCTGGAGAGGGAAAATATGGGAGATGAATGAACTAAAAATGTCCTGTGGGTAAATTCCAGAAATCCCGTGTAGCTTGGCTTGCTTCTTTTATAGGATTAGCTATTCCTCTGCATCATCACACGGGGATAGACGTGTCAAACGACCACAGATTACTGTCGCTATTAAGGTCACCTGCGGGAGCTACTCCGGATTCCCTCTGATAGCACAAAACCCGAGCCTATTCAAGCCACATAAAGTGAGACAGGCTGTGACAAATTTCTAAGCTACTTCCCCAGCGCTTATCCCGCCTCAGCCATGAATCCCTGCCGTCGGTGTGCTGAGCAGGGGCTGGCAGGGTGGGCACGGCCAACGCTCCGGGAAAATCAGGCGTCTCCCGTGTTTGCCGACAGCAATGGGAACGATATTTGTTTTCTGATAAGAAGGTTGGTACTTTGCTCTTTCGCAAGGTAGTTTTAAAAGCAATTACTCTGGGGAGGGATTTAACTCCTTCCAACAACTTCTATCCTTGCCTTTCCCCACGGAGATGGCATAAAAGCTCGTGAAGCTCCTGAATACTCAAAGGTATCCAGATCCCCTCGCTGAGGGGAAGAAAGGTCCATCCCAAATGAAAGTGATTGCTGCTGAAGCTTTCAGGAGCCTGGCAATGATTGTGTTTCACAAAGCATCTCATCCCTGAGAAAAGTGCCATTGGGCCTGGTGCCTCTCTCTGCTCTCACATCTCCCCGGTGGGAGAAGGAACCTGGAAGGACCATTTGGGATGCAAAGCCCAGCCCCACATGGGGACTGCTTCCCTGGTGATTCACATCCTATGGGAGGAGTGGTGGTGCCCACACCACTTCGTTTGGCTGAGGCACTAACTAGTTAATCAAAGAAAGTCGACTGGGAAAAAATTATATTGGTGAGCACTCTTTGCCAAGTGACAGAAAAAATATGGTGATTCATTTCAGGGGGTAACTGCAGTTCAAAGCTCCTCAGAGAAGGTTAACTACTTGTGACAATATGCCCAGAAATAATTTATTTGGCAGCGGATGAGAAAAGACAAAAAAAAAAAAAAATAAAGTTGAACACACTATTTTTGGGTAGTGCTGGTGAGCCAGGATCAAGGAGCAGAACACATGGATGTGTCCACACAGCCAAACCCCGATGGGGTGGTGGGTCCCACACACACCTGCACCTGCAGAACACTGCAGGGACAAGAAGGAGCTGCTCCTGCTTGGATCCTTGTCCCTCTCCCACCCTCAGCCTCTCCGAATTTCCACGCTCCGTGGTGGGCACGGGGCCAGTTTGCTGGAGGAGCCTTGGAGAAAGAAACCCTTGGTCAAGGGGTAAAATTGCTGGGGAAGTGAGAGCTGTCATGCCAGGCAGAGCCTGAGCAAGAACCCCCCTGATTAGTATTCCTAGAGCTCTGCACTTTTTCAGGAGAGAAGCACCTACATTTAGCAGCCAGAGTAAATATCAGGCCTTAATACTGTGTGTTAATAGACTCGCTTTTGCAGCTACTGATGACTGTAGTTTTGGAAAATTTATTGTTGCTATAAAACTGAGCCTCTCTCTCTCTTCCCTCTCCCTCTCTCTTCTGCTAATTGACAAAGAGGCCCAGTAATTAAAGGACAATAAAAGTTTTCCAGTAATTAGTTTCTCTTGTTTGGTTACAGGCCATCAATTGTTCTTTAATAATACCAATCGTTAGCATGCAGTAGTCAGTGGGCTCTCAAAGGCTTCTGGGGCACAACCACTTACCAACACTACACATTCCATTCCCATGAGGGCATCCTGCATCCAGCGGGAGATTAACCCTCTCCTAGGATGAAGCACTCCTACCCTGCCTTCGTGTTTTGGGGTAAACAGCTCACATAGCTAATGACCAGGAGATGGCAATTAGGGTAAGGTAATTAGCTGTACCTGGGGAGGAGCAGGGGGGTAGAGCAGCTCACGTGGGTACAGGGCAGGGCTCTGGCAGCCCGGGGTTCTACCTCTGTTGAGAGGCTGCCCTTCAGCACGCCCTGCCCTGCTAAAATGCATGGCAAAATATTCTTTCAAGGTCTAATTTTGCAGAGAGGCAAATTAGACCTTGAATTCCCACTGATTCCAGTAGGATTAAAGGATGAAGTACTTGAAGGAGTTCTATGAGAAAGATGGGGACAGACTTTTTGGCAGGGGCTGTTGAGACAGGACATGGGGTGATGGTTTTAAACTAAAAAGAGGAGAGATTCACGCTAGATATAAGAAGATTTTTAGAATGACAATGGTGAAACACTGGCACAGATTGTTCTGTGAGGTGATGGCTGCCCCTGGATCCCTGGAAGTGTCCAAGGCCAGGTTGGGTGTGGTTTGGAGCAACCTGGGATAGTGGAAAGTGTCCCTGTCCATGGCAGAGGGTGGAATGAGATGAGATTTAAGGTCCCTTCCAATGCAAACCAGGCTGGGATTAAGTGACCATATAGTCAACAAGCTGATTACAATTTCATATCTGCCTCCCTGAATGTTGCATTTTGAGCTTGAGGCAGAACTTGTGAGATTTGGCACCCATCTAGGGAGGGCTGGAGACAGCATTCCCTGTTGGCCTCTTTTCCTTTGCTGGACCCAGCTGAAGCTGAAATGAGAACAGATCCAGAGAGGCTCTCTCCAGGAGAGACCTCAGCCTGCAAAGATCTCAGGCTCTGATCATCCTACATCAAATTTTAACCACAAGATGAGATCCCAGTTTAAAATAGGTGCTGAGCATTCCCTAAGGTGGAAGATCCCACACCCAAGAGATGTTGCCCCTGACAGCTCCTCCTCTCTGCTGAAGGTGTGGGTACCTCACCAGGCCTGGATGTCCAGCCTGGACTGAGATCCCAATCCAGCCAAGCTCCCTACCACTCACCTGATGGATTTGAGGGAAGTATTTAACAGGCAAAGAAAGCAAATAATTCTCCTCCATGAGGTTTTTCATGGGCACCTTATTTATACAGCTGACTCACAATTCATTTGGAAGTTCTCTCTCAAATGAAATCCTTTGGTTCTGTGACTGCTGACAACCTCCACTGATGTTGCTGGTTTTTTCATCACCTTGGAAGCTGTGGCTTCTGGATCTGCACCCTGCCCAGCAGTGTCAGCCACCAATCAAATTTTAAAAAAGAAAAGAAATAAAACTGAATCTCATCATTGCAGAGGAAAGATTAGAATATGGTCTTCTACTTTCAGAAAGAAAATTAAAACCCTCTTCCTATCCTTTATTCACACTGAGATACAGATGAATTCTCATGGATTTTTTCCATAAGGCAGAGACTCACTCTGGGGAGATGTGGCTCCCAATTTCTGACTTCTCAGGCTTGCAGTGGAGGGGAATTTTACAGCACCCCACAAGCTGCAGCCTTTCCCTAACATTCACAGCAAGCTGGATTGATTTTTTTGTTCTCATATTTCATCTTCTCCTCCTTGCCTGCTCCAGCAGATCCAATGGGAGCCGGGAGAAGTTCTCCAAGGGTGTGATCCTAAACTCACCTCCCTGACGGAGCTTTTATGGACAACTCTCAGGGTTGAACATCAATGGAATCCAGTGGAAGCTGTTTCCAGGGAGCAAAAAGGATCCCTGCTCCCAAGCTGGAGTCCTCCCTGGCCTGGAGGAGCTCCTCTCCTGCAGGCAGCTCCTGCCCTGCCGCTGCCTGTCTCTGCTTTCCGTCAGAAATTCCTCACGTGCCGCTGCTGAACAGCCCAGTAGGCTCCCATGAAAAAAACCTCGATTTTTGTCTAATCAGAATTTTCTAACATTTCCTGGAAGATTCCCAAAGAGCACTCAAACGCTTGAGGAGCCTGGATCCTGGATATGATTCCTGTCCATAAATAGCCAGGCTGAAGTTCAGTTAAATAATCGTGGCATCCAAGCGTGTGGCCCCTGCCAGAGCTTGGCACGGGCTTGTCACCCTGAGCCAAGCACAGCGGGGTTGTGCTGGCCTGTCTCAGCCTTCCCACCGTGTCTGCCCAGCTCCTCTTCCTCACTGTGTCCTTCCTCTCCTCCTCCTTCTCATCCTGGGCACACTCGTGTCCTGGGAGGTGCTAAGGGACAGGAGCCCAGAGTCCCACAGCGCTCCAAGGGCTGGGGAGGAGCTGTGGAGCTGCAGAGGAGGCAGGAGGGGCAGCAGGGTCTGCAGGGAGGTGGATGAAATGTGGGTGAGTTCCATGAAAAGCTCCCAAGGCTGGTTCATGTCTCTGCAGGGCAGGAGGGAGGTGCTGCTGGTGCACACCTCGGGCCACAGGCACTTGGCTCTGCAGGCCCCCTGTGGCCTTTTCTCCAGCACAGATGAGCACTCAGCAAAGCCCATCTCCCACACAGACCCCAAAATCTTTTCCATGCAGTCCTTGGATTTTCCATGCAGTCCTTGGATTTTCCATGCAGCCAATGGATTTGCCTGCAGGGAGTCCAGGTGAAGCTGCAGGACCGCACAGCGAGACTTTGTCCATAAAACCCTGTTTCAAATTCTCCCCTCCTCGTTTCAGGCGAGGTCTTTGCCTTAGCATGGTTTTCCAAGGGGCCTGCTGGTGTCCCCAGGGCTCTGGGCACCTGTCCCAGCCTGGAGGCCACTTGCAGGTGGACACCAGGAGCTCTCTGGAAGGACCACCCAGAAATGAGCCCAGGGCCACTGCAGGGGACTCTTCATCCTCCCTCCCTGCTCCAGCCCAAAGAGTGCAGGCATCCTAATGACACCTCCCAAGGGACTGAGCTGCTCTCCCTCGGCCGTGAGAGACTCTTCCAGGTCCTTGTTAAGCACCTGCTTTCCCATCCATCTCCCACATGGACAAGAGCTAAAAATCATAAGCAGAGAAACAACTCTTTTGGAGCACCATTCCTCCTCTTGCTCAGCCTCCAGCAGTGATTTTTTCAAGGAATCAGTCTAGCTCCATCACAGCTGGTGCTAAGGCATGGAGCACACCCAGCACGAGGGATAAGTCTGGAACGAGCCCTTCCTTGTGCTGAGATGGATCAACCCAGTAAGACTTTTTCTCTGTTTGTCACTGTTTTCCTCTGTGGCATCACATTTTGGGACTCTTCCAGCAGTTCACTAATGGAAAAGATATAAATGCAAGGGAACATGGATAATTTACTGATGTCTCTGCTTTCACCTACTCTCCTAAACGGTCCCTGGGAGGGAGCTCATCAAAATGGGGGGTGTAGATTCTCTTTCAAGCATCTGAGCATCAACATCCTCTTCTTCTGCAATGGCAGAGGTGTCTGCTCCTGCAAAATGCTGTGTAGCCTCAAATCCTGCTGCAGCCAGGCGGGATGGGGAGCAGCTCCTGCTGTGCAAGACAGGGCCCTGCATGAAGCCGAGTCATCACTTCACCCCGATTTTTTTTCCAACAAGAGAGATGAGTGTTATCAGACAAGTTCTGCACAAGCAGAATGCCCAGTTCTGCCTGTGTCTGGCAGAGGTGGGGAGATCTCAGAGACATGGGGGGAATTCTTCTCTCCATCCTCCTGATGCAGCCCTGGCTCAAATCTGTACCTCATCCTTGGCTTCAGGGATTGCAGAGTGAAGGAAGAGCTACCTGTGTGTACAAAGAAATAATTCTCTATTACCTGCCAGCCTGGATGATGTGACATCTTCCTGTGGGCAGGGCAGGGTCCATGCACTCCTCTCTACACCTTTGTAGAATTATTTTAACCTCCGTTTAATCTGAGGGGAGCAGGTTGAAAGGAGAAAACTTTGGTGCATGGAGTCGTTATTTCATAGAATCATGGAATCAGAGGGAACCCTGAGCTGGGAGGGACCCCCAGGATCATCCAGCCCAGCCCCTGGCCCTGCACAGACACCCCAACAACCCCACCCTGGGCACCCCTGGCAGTGCTGCCCAAACGCTCCTGGAGCTCTGGCAGCCTCGGGGCTGTGCCCATTCCCTGGGGAGCCTGGGCAGTGCCCAACACCCTCTGGGGAAGAACCTTTCCCTGAGATCCAACCTAAGCCTGTGATATTTATCAATCTGGTAAGGTGATAACTATCAAACTGCCGTGGGAAAAGCTGGCAGGGCAATCAGGGAATGAGAAGCTGCTGGCTCAGTGCTGGGGGGCTGCAAAGTGTTTACAGAAGGATTGGCATTCCCTGTTCTCCCTATTTAAATGAGGTTCCCAACGTCTGGGTTTGGCCCTGTTGCTGGAGTCCCACAAAAAGGCTGGACACATCTTCAGACTACGCAGATGTGGTGGAAAGCCAGGGGAGGAATGTTTTTTGGCAAAACCTGAGGCGTATCAGAAAATCCATTTCTGAGACATGGGTCTTAGGGAAAATAAGTGTAATTCAGAGTGTTTGAAGCATCTCCTAATGCTTTTTCATGTCATATCTCAGAAATGGCTTGGCCTAGAAACTTCAGATTTGTTTAATTCAAGAGCCCTTGACGTAATCTAGCACAGATGAGGGCTTCTGAGAGGCTGCAGTGCTTATTTGGAGTTATTCTCTTCTGAATTACAAATATATTAGTGTTTCACCAGCAGCTGTGACAGTGAAAAGTTAAGACAGGCTTTCCAGACTTTGTAAAGCAACCTTGGAGTCCTTTTGCAGGATCCTTGTGTCAAGAACGTTTCACCCTCAAAAACGCTGCAGCAAGGACTGCTGAGAAGCACTGGGAACCAAAGCCAGCCCTGATGTCTACATCTGCCAGACCTCCTCCAAGCTGCTTTTTTCCCCCTCAAATAATGTGGAATTCCTTTCTCCTGACTTCAGTGCCCCACTTCTGGTGTCACTGCTCCCTTGCTAGGTGTGTTCACAGCATCATCCCAGAACTGGTCAGGTTGGAAGGGACCTTATAAAATCATCTTGTTCCACCCCCTGCCATGGGCAGGGACACCTTCCACTATCCCAGGCTGCTCCAAGCCCCAATGTCCAGCCTGGCCTTGGACACTGCCAGGGATCCAGGGGCAGCCGCAGATTCTCTGGGCACCCTGTGCCAGGGCCTGCCCACCCTCCCAGGGAACAATTCCTTCCCAATATCCCACCTAACCCATCCCTCTGGCACTGTGGATCCATTCCCCCTTGTCCTCTCCCTGCAGGCCCTTGTCCAGGAAATACTGTAACAGGCTCAATGCTCAAGCAGAACCTGATTTCCCTCCTCCCAAATGCCCTCAGGAGCCCTTCCCTGGGATTGCCCACCTCTACTCCCCTGCCAAGCCTCTGCCACTTTCTTTTTGTGGCCCAAGGGTGGGCTGAGTTCCCACTCATCACCCACATCCCATTTCAGCCAAACCTAAATAAAACTAAAAAGTGTCAGACAACTCCTGGCAACAATTCATCTTAGAGAAGGAGGAGTGAGCCAGCATGAAGTTTGGGAAGAGATCTATTTGCAGTAATAAAACTGGAAAAAAAAAAAGAATAAAACCCTAGTGAAATTCATTTCCTCTCTAATGACCAGGATGACTGGGGAAGTGTGGATTTTTTTTTTCTTTTTTTATAATTATCAGAGCTAGGGAGAGATGTTGTGGACAGGGTGTTAATTAGACCTGATATACTTGGGTATATTGCATTTCATTAGGAGAGTAAATAACCCCAGCAGATTTTAATCCTGCTGGCAGTTCACCAAGTGCTGCAGAGGGATTATCTTTGAGGGTTAGAAGTAGGCCAAAGAGCTAAAAGCAGCCTTTCACGAAAGAAGAAGGCCAAGGATCCAGGTTAGGAGTGGTAGGCCAAAGCTCTGGGATAATCAGATTGAATTCCTCGGCAGAAAGTACACTGAAAAGGAGATAAACCCCAATTGCCTCATTTCTGCGGGCGAATGGGAGGGAGGCGAATCTGGGCACTTTCACCAGCTGGAAGGGAAATGCAGCCTGGTGTGGTTAGCCTGGTCAGCCCCAGTCTGACAGAGCTGCTTTGGCCATGGGGGTGAGGATGGTGACCCAGCATTGCTGCCAAGGAGCCCCGAGGGCAGCAGAGACCCCTCAGCTCAGCCATGGCAGAGGGGACAATGGTCCTGGGGTGCCACAACACCTCTGTGGAGAGGGGAGAGATATCCCTGTGGATAAAGCCCTCTGGTGCCCCACAGCTCTCCCACACACCGTGTTTGTGTCCCCTGAGGGGGGACAGTCGTTCGCTGGGGAGGGGACACTCAGGGGACAGCAGCAGAGTGACCCTGCTCTGCTCTGGGTAGGGTTTTAGGGCAGCCTCGACCAGCTGGCATTGACTCTACAGGGATTTAGGTACTCCTGGAATGAGCTTCTCTTGTACAGGCAGACATGGAAATGAACGCCAGAGGTGAGGTTTTAAATGGACAATGAAGATGAAGCTGTTCCCAGTCCTACCCAGTGCCTGGGGTGCAACTGCTCAGAAGCTGGGGGAACACAGGATCACAGAATAGTTTGGGTTGGAAGGGACCTTAAAAAATCATCCCATTCCACCCCCTGCCCCGGGCAGGGACACCTCCCACTATCCCAGGCTTCTCCAAACCCTGTCCAGCCTGGCCTCGTGTACTGCAGCTGCTGCTCAGGAGCTCCTTCTCAGGAGAGATCAACCTACTGACAATCAGTGCAAAATGTGCTAATAAAAGGTAAAAATAAGCTTGAGCTGCCACCTTCTCCTCAAAAAGAGTTGAAGGAAGCGAAGAGCGCCCGCAGTCCAGGTGAGTGGCCACGTCCCACTCTTCATCTGCCTCCTTACCGCCGGCAAGTTTTGAACGGAGAAAATCACTGCTGAAAAATTGAAGTTTCAAAACTTTTCAGCCTGGAAATGAGGGAGAAATTAATTTTTGTCCTTTTCACTTAGGAGCATGAGTTGTAAATCACTCGGAGAGCTATTTCGGGGCAAGGCTGGAGTTTGGTGATAGGATGGCTGAATTGCTGTGACAGAGCTTAATTCTATTAAAATGCAGTTGTGTGCTGAGAAGGGACCCAAATTCCTCACCAGTGACTGCAGGGAGCTGTGCAGATGTAGCCACAGGAGGGAATGACACCATTTCATGATCTCAGCTGTGAGTGAAGCTGCTCTAACCCTCCTGTGCCCACAGGTCATGACAGTGCTGGTCCCACGAGGATGCCTTGCAGTCAGGGGATATCTTTGGTTGACGAAACCACGGGAAAACCAGTTTGCTAAACAAATCAAAGAACTGGGGAAGAACACAAACAGCTTAAACATCCCCTGCAGTGGGGATGAGAAGAGCTTACTGGAGAATGAGCTCTCTGGTGGCATCTTTGGTGTCTGTGGCTCCTGCTGTCCTTAACTGGGCTGGAAATCCTGCTCGTGTGTCCTAGACTTTAATATGAAACCAACACTTCCAGTTTGGATCTTCTCCTACATCTCTGATGTGGTGATCCATTGGAAATGAGAGGGGAATGAAGCCAACTCAAAGGGAGGAGTAGATCCCAGGGATGAGTTTTGCATTTATTGGGGGGTCAAGCCTAGGAAATTGTTTCCTTCCCACATGGCTGCTCGTAATTCCCCTTTGGAGACGGTGCTCATTAATGCCTGAGAGGCTGCAGTGCCGTAGGTGGACGTCAAATAACAGCAGAGCATCTGTTAGGAGGTCTCAAAACACCTCATGCTTCGACATAATCATTACTTCTATAGCTGAACAGGGATTTCAAATGTTAAAATTTGGGAAAATAAATTAAACCTAGGTTCAGCTGTAGGAAAGGCCAAATTTCAATGAGAAAGGACTCCTGCACTGTCCCTAAGAGCATGGCTGATCAATTCAAGAGATATTTGTTATTTAACCACAGGAGAGAATATTGCTAGAAACAAAGGATTCTATTTATTTCTTTACATCTGTTAACATAATTGATTTTATTTATTTATTTATTTTGTTCATACACTTAGATATAAACATATATATTTATATTTATTTATAACATCGCTAGATTATTTTTTCTCCTGTGTCATACCTGTTACACCTCTTATTCAGGATAACAATCCTACACAGAACCTGATTTTCATGATAGTTTTCTGAAATCACCACAGTTTAATCACAATCTTAAAATTAAGAATATTGAAATGCTTTCCTGGGCCTGACTTTGATGCTACCCGTGCCCAGCACTGCTCCCTTCAGCCAAAGGGAGCAGCTGCTGGTGCTGAGTGGGGCTAAAAATTAGAAAGCAACACAGCTTAGATGACAAAATCTTTTTAATTAGGTACAAGGGACTAAACTATTCATCACATAGAGCTAAAAGACCCAAACTGAGGTGAAGAGGTGATAGATGATGAAGCACACAAAAGAATAGGAAGGAAACAGCAAGAAAGGGATTTTGTGGCTTTTGTGCCTGGATTACTCAAAACTTTCACCTGTGAGTTCTGACTCAGCTCCTGGTGGGGAGCACTGGGTGGGTACTAAACAGCCACCCCCAGGCAGATTCTGAGAATGAGGATTTTAACACAGTGTCCACATGGTGGGATAAGGTGTTCTATTGCCCAGTGTTTTAAAAAGGCTCCATCCTCTAAAATATAAAGGAAAAAATATAAAGTGTTAAAGGGGTTAGTTCTCCAGCTTTGCCTGGTGTGTGTGATTTCCTCTCTTGGATACCAGGTAGGTGTAAGCTACTGAATATCTGCTGTTTTGGGACTATTTTACATCTTCTGGGTTCGAGGTCAGGTGATAATTCCTGATACAGAGAAGGGAAAAGCAGGGTGCCATATGTCATTTTAAAAAAAAGAAGTTAGGAGATGGAACAGTAATTTCGGGAGTAGTGAGCTGAGGGAATAACTTGTTTAGCACAAAGGCCATGGAAGGGAAAGGCCTTTTCCCTCATGGAAGGGAAGAGGTCTCTGAAAAATATCAGGAATGTTTATTCCCTGAAGTGTCCAGGTTGGAAGAATTCCTCCAGGCAGGGTGCAAAGCTCTCTCTGCTGTTACAGTCAGCCACACAACAGGCTACTACTGAACCATTAGTATTGTTTGCAGGTAATTCAAGAGGAGAGAAAATTCTCATTATTAGAGAATTTGGGGCATCTAATAAGAGAAAAAACAAATTCCATGTGATTGAGGTGTCTGGTCATAAGGCTCTTAAAAAAAGTCAGAAAAATACTACAGCTGAGGTTGTCTGTCCAGTTCATGTCCAAATGGCTTCTGGCCATGCCAGGGTAACAGAAGTGAGCTCAGATTCAGTGCCCACCTGATACCAACTGGGTTTGGAGCTTTGCTCAGGGGTAGAAAACTCTTCTTTCTGTGGCCTGGCTTGAGTTGGTACTTGGGGCACCCTGTGGCACTTGGGCTAAAATCAGGTTTTCCCATAATAATCTATTTGAAAAGGATGCTCAGGAGGAGATGCCACTGGCTGCTGGAGATGGAACAGGAATGGGGTGGGCAGGAGCACAACTAGCAGGTCATTTAGTGCCCAGCTTTGCTCAGCAGGAAGCAATCCCATGTTGCCTCCATTAGTTTCAGGATGCAAACAAAGGAAAATGCAATCATCTTTCAGGTTCCTGGGGATAGGTGACATTCATTCACTCTGGCATTCAGCTATTTCTGTTGTTTACATTTGATGCTTCTTATAAATACACTGTTTCTGATTAAGAAGAAATATTTTCCTAAAGGTTTGCTTAATTTTTCACTTCAAAGTCAATCTTTAAAAACCTCTCTGCCATTATCAAGCAGGCAATGGTTTCATCCTAATCCCTCTTACTCTCTCCATTCTTATCCTTTGCTGAGGGGAAATGATAAAATTTTTTCTGACACAGAACTCGGATCCAGTGCTGAAAAGATAAGCTGTTTCAAAATAAAATCATGGATTTCAATTTCAAGGATTGGTTAATATTGCCATTTTTATAGATCCTTTCCTACTGCAGATTGAAAAAAGTATATTAGCTAAAGGGTCTTCTCCTGAAATAAGAGCTCATACTTTTCTAACCCTCCTTCTTCATTCTAAGTTTTCACTTCTAAGCATTGTCTTTCTACAGTAATGAACATCCAGAGATCAAACCCAGCTTATAATTAAAAATTCAATCAAAAGT
This sequence comes from Vireo altiloquus, assembly GCA_013396875.1. Taxonomy (NCBI): domain Eukaryota; kingdom Metazoa; phylum Chordata; class Aves; order Passeriformes; family Vireonidae; genus Vireo; species Vireo altiloquus. Next base: position 36,188 of record VZRF01009265.1, on the reverse strand, counting down.
AGGCCTGGGAAACTTCCAGTGGGTGAGAAAGCTGTAGGTGAACTTAGGTTTAATTGGTAGCTGGGTTCGTTCTAAGACTATTTTAAGATGCTTAAAGCTTCGCTGTCTTAAAAACTGGCACTTAGATTTTGTCAGACACACTGACAAAAAGAGATTGGAAAAGGATGCAGGAGTGGCATTGAGCACTTGTCTTTGCAAATTCCACGGTCTTTCAGTGTAGTTTGAACTGGAGTAAAGGCTGTGAGTGCTTCCAGGTAACATCCAAAAAAGGTCTGCCCAAGGGCTCAGAGGAAATTGTCTTGTCTGTTGGAATGAACTGGCCCAGTGTGGTTTTGAGTTTTTTTTTAATGAGAATGACCTGGAATAGTTTCACAAGAGTCAATAGCATCACCAGCTGGGGAGTGCTGAAGCAAAAATCATAGGAAAATGTAGGTTCATACCACAGATTTAGTTAAATGTGCGTGTTCTGATGGAACCAGAGGGTGGAAGGTCTGCTCAGTTTATGCTCTGGCTGTTTTACTTAATTTTGGGGATGAAGCAAAGCATCCCTGACAGCGTGTGCACACACCAGCCATGAGCTGGGCCTACAGGGTAGGATACATGGATTAATATACAATATTGAGTTTGCTGCATCCTTAATATCATCAGGGAAGTGTTAACCCAAGGAGGGAGTGATGGTTCTGGGCGTTCAACTTTCCCTCACCCAGGCTCTCCGTCCCCTAATGGGCACTAATATGGAATTAGAGCCTGCAAACAAGCCAGCAGACAAACCCAGTGCCTCTGGGCTGCTTGTTCCTTGTCCAACAGCCAAAAAAACACAGCAGCAGCTGGAGTTCTCCCTGGCCCTCTGTGGATTGCAGCAGGACCATGCCAAACCACAGCCTGCCGTTAATAGCCCCACGGATCACTGCCACAGGATCCTGCCCACCTAGAATCATGGAATATCCTGAGCTGGAAGTGATACACAAGGATCCCTGAGTCCAGCTCCTGGCTCTGCACAGGACAGCCCCAAGAATCCCACCAAGTGCCAGAGAGCATTTTCCAAATGCTTCTTGAGCTCTGGAAGGCTTGGGGCCACTTGTGTCTGGCTACAACCACCAAAGCATTTGCATCAGCCAGTCTCCAGCTACAAATTGCAATTAGCAACACCATATTACAAATCCAAGTGTTAAATAGTCCTGGAAACTCACAGCCAGGCTGGAAGCTCTTTTCTTTAAATCCAAGTAGAGTTGTGACCAACAGCAGGTTTGTAAAAAGCTGGCAAAGTCCTGCACTGCTGGAAGTTGTTCCAGGGAATGCTGTGCACCAAGAACGTTGTGTCGCTCTGAGGAACATCTCTGTCCCACAAAACCTTCTGAAGTCCCCCAGATGTTCCTGCAGGAGAACAAGAAGGTGTCCTGGTTGCAACAGAAGAGTGCCAACGTGGGTGTAAATAATCTGGGCATTCTAGTCCCCTCTACCCATTTTCTGACACATTGTTAGCGATGGGTCGCTTGCAGGAGCTGCCCAGGACACCCTGACTCCTCAGGCTTTAGCTGGGTGTTAGATGAGAGAAGCAAGAAGAGGCAAACCCTGCGAGGCAAGGCAGTGTTTCTTTTTCTTCACCAAGAACTCGGCTGTGATAATTCCCCTCGGGGAAGCACCAGCACAGTCCCGCCCAGCCTGAGGGGGCTCTGCTAAAGGGCCATCATGGGCTCAGTGGCACCAACAGAACCAGCAGCTGCAAGGACCGAGACCATCAAGGAATCCCAAAAATATCCTATTGATGCCAGAATGATTTCTTTGCTTTTTTTTTTTAAATACTCCTCTTACATAATCTTTGATAGTTTTATGTATTCTCAGTACTTTTAACCTACATACTTGTAACTTTCCAAGTCTGATGACTTAACTGAAACCCACTGTACTGTTAAACCAAAAGACCAAACAATCTAAAAGCCCCAGACACCAAAGTCCTCTCCAAAACACATTTTTATAAACTAAAATAAGCCCATCCAAAAACAAGTTCCTCAGAACAAGTTCACTTGAGCCTCTCACTGAAGAATCTTTAATAAATATGTTAATTTTGCAAAGCCTATAATTGTGTGTATTTCAATGTAACAAAGTGCATGCATTTCCAGAACATCCCACCTGAACAAATACTGTACCCAAAAATCCTAAAATAAATACCAAAATAAAAACCCCTTTTCCCCATAAACCATGTTTTAGTTTTAAGACCAGGGAAAGGCAACAGATAGGACTGTGATCACCACCCTGAGCAACAGGGTTGTGCTCTGAATTTGTGGATTTAAGCCAGTTTTTCTGTATCGTTGCATTTATTGTAATCTTTCCACTAAGTTGAAACTCCCACCTGAAATCTCTCTCAAGGTATTTGTGTGAGGTTCTTTTCTCACCCCACCCTCAGTTTACTTTCAAAGCAGCACAAAGGTCTTTACCAGCATTTTGGGGGTTAGCAATGCTGAGGTAGGCAGAGACTAACCCTCAGACCCCAGAAAAATCACATATTCCCTTATAAATTATGAGACACCTTAGGTCAGGTGTCTGACCAGGAACTGGGACTGAGCAGGTGCATGTAGGACTGTGGGGTCGCTGGTATAGGACCTGTGGCTTTTCCCATAGAGCTTTATATTCAGGAGAGGTAAATCAGTGAGGGTGGAATGCCAGGATTTTCAGCCACTGGGGTGGAAAATGAAGTGTAAAATCACAGAGTCAATGAAGGGCTTACTGACCATGTGGAGGTGCTTGCACAGGAGATATGGGTGGAATTGTACATCGAGAGCCCCCTTGTCCCATATTCCAGTGTCTGTCCTCACCCAGCATAATTCATGCTGTATATTCCCAGCTCTGATCCAGATTTTTACAGCTGATCAGACCTTTTCTCAAGCAAATTTTGTCAGAATCAATACATTACTAACATTTAGGCATTCATTTAGATGAATTCTAAATGTCTGGTTTTTAGGAAGTGTCATCCAAAACCCCAAACGCAGGCCCAGCCTGATGTTAATGAGATCTGAATTGTTGCTTTCAAAGTGTGAAATTGGTGGTGATATCTCAAGACTGAAAATGATATACAGGCAGCAAGCCCTGTCTAATTTGAGAGGGGGGGTTATGTTGCACAGCACTGATGGGTCTTATTTGTTGTGTTTTGTACATAAAACCTCTCTACCCATTAATGGCACCATGAGGGGCTTGCCCACTTTGGTGCCTTTTGAGTTTAGGGGTTATAACCATCAGTTCATCTCTGCTTCTGCCACGCTTCGTGTTTTCTAGTAACCTTTTCTAGGAACCTAAGTGAAACCGTTCACTTCAATTTTATTCACCAGAGACGAAATGCTAATCTGCTGGCACTTCACATGGTGAGGGAGAGAAGGAGGGGAAGGAAGGAAGACCTGTATGATCTATTCATTCGTTATTCCACGGCGCGCGGGAAGTCATCTCTTTACGTGATTGACCTGCCTGGATTTGATTACAACACACAGCTAACCTTTTCCAAATCTGGTGGTGTCATACAAGAGAAGGGTTGAAGGCTGTTGCCATGGCATTGAGGTATCTCTCGAGAAAGAGGAAAGGAAAAAAAAAGAGAGAGAGAGAGAGAGAGAGAGAGAGAGGAAATGATGCTTCTTTACTTCCTAGCCAAGTATAAACAAGAAACACACGCACATGTTTTTGTTTTGGAAGAGCTTTCAGCTTCTTATCGAGTCTCATCTATCACGGTGTTTCCTTGGGAAGGGAAGGAGGAATTGTCTGCTTCTCGGATCAGTGTCTCTTCGGTGGGGCGGGGAGGGGGGTGACAATTGGAGGGAGGGAAGAAAAGAAAAGAAGAAATCAATCTTGCCACCATTCATGATTTATTCATGAGACACGTGAGTTTTGCATTTAAATGTGACATTCTCATGATCTCAATATTGTATATGCAAATCTAAAGATTTCTGCATCTCTCCACATGCCCAGCTTAAGTCTCCTCTCAGATCCACAGCTCTGCAAATGTAAAACCAGAGAGGTTCACGCAGCTTCAGCTTCTCTCCCTGTTTGTTCTGTGACTCAAAGACTGGAAGCAACACCAAACTGCTCTTAATAACAGAGCTATAATTTAGATGTCATTATTTTAAATTTTTTTTTCCTAACGGTGAACGCTCACAGTCAGGAAATTATCTGTAGGTTCATGAATGGTTTAACTTTCTGAGGTCTTGCCTTGCCTGAGCTTTCTGAGCCCTTTTCTCCCAAGGCAGGTCACTTGGGACTAGCACAGAGCAATGCTGAGTCGCCCTGAACAAAGAACTTACACCTTGAGCAGTGCCTGCTTCAGTGCTCCAACACGAATGTGGCAGTTGTCACTCAATAAATAACGGGGAGCGACCTTGTTTGCAGGTTTTTAATTAAGATATGACTGATGGAGCAAAACAAAAGTACCAACCCAAGGCCACGTCTAACCAGCCTTTGAGCACCGAGGTCTAGTGGAAGGTGTCTGTGGCCAGGGGCTGGAATGAGGTGAGTTTGAGGTCCTTTCTAACCCAAACCATTCAGTGGTTCTGTGAAATGTGCTGGTGTAGGGAGGGCAGGCTCAGTTTGGGACATAACCTGAACCTTGGTGACATCTGTTGGTCTCTGTCCCCGGCCAAGGCTCTGCCTCCAGGGCCACTGAAGAGCACGAGAGGTGTGAAGGCAGAGGTCTGCAAAGCCACACAAACCCTGCTCCCAGCTAGACCAGCATGGCCCAACTCCTGCCCAGGAGAGACCTTTGGCCCAGTGTTTGCAGGAGTGATTTGTGTGGGGAAAACTCTGTTCTGGGGGCTTTGCCTGATCCGTGGGGCTGCAACACTGCCTCATGATCTTCTTGCTTGGTGAGCCAACCAGAACAAAAATATTTTTATATGTTTTTGGATCAGCTCAGATGCAAATAGTTCTCAAATAGTTATTAATGAACAACCCCAGCATTCATTGATAACAATAAAATTTGTAGTTTTTGTAGCACTTTCTGACATTCATTGCTCAGCACCTGTTTTCTTGTCATATTGAAGCCAGAGCTGGCTGAAGTTCGTCGCCTTGTGTTTGCTTTGAGGTCAAGGCCTGTATCAGCAAAAATCTTCCTATTGGTTTAGTTATTTTAAAGCCATAAATATTTTCTAGCTATCCATATAGCCTAATATCCCATCCCCAGCAATGACTGCTTAAGGAAACTGGAGAAGGAACAGAGCTTGAATTGTATGACATTTCACAAAGGTGTTATCTTAGATTTAGGGAAATCTGAATATAGAGACTTCCTGATGTCGTGTACTCAGGTCCAACTAATTGCTTTTGAGAACTTGTCCCTTTCAAACTCACCTGCATGTTTGCTCCCCTGCATGGCAGTGAGAGTCACAATTTAATTTCCTGTGGGGTAGATTACTACTTACTTCTGGATAACCTAATGCTGTTAATGCCTACCATTTTTTCCTTACAAGAGTTAATAAAATAGTTGTTCCTGAGCACCTTTCTCCATGCTGCTCATGATTTTAGGAGCCTGTGTCAGAATTCCCTCAATAGTCTCTTCTCCAGGCAAAAATTCTTATGTATCTACCTATCCTATTAGGAGCTGCTCCTATGGAAGCAGCTCACAACTCTGGTGCTTTGAACCTGTCTTTATAAATTTTCTGGCTCTCCAATATCCTTTCTGAAAGGGAACATTAGGGCTGCCTGCAATATTTACGAAGATGGTACAGCAGGAATTTATGCACTGGCAAAACGACTTTTCCTGTTCAGTGTCTCATCCCATGAACCCTGGCATCCTTGTTCCATTTCTGACCATCCCTGATTGCTGAGCTGATGATGGCTTTGGAGAAATGAGATCTTTCCCAAGCAGTGTCTGTGACACCAACAGCCACAGCCTGTCCCAGGGCTGGTGTTGCTGTGCTCTCACTTGCAGCATGTGGCATTTCTTGCCTCTGAATTCCCTCTGCTCCTGCATCTAGCCTGGTTGTTTGGGTGGCTGTCCCACAGTGCTTCTCCTCCAGCAGCAAAGCTGCTCTAGGAAAATACCTGGATACTCTGAATTGTGTGCAAACGTCTTTGCTGCTTTAATTGATCTCCTTTCCAGACGAGTGATGACCACACAGACTCCAGCCCAGGTCCCTGGCCACCTCTTGCTCAGGTGAGACCCTCCTTTTTTTCCTGTCTTTGTTTCCCATCTCCAAACCAGTTATTTATCTCCAGAAGGCAACCTGCTTCCAGCCCATGTCACTGGCTCAGAGCCCACAGTGTGACTTTGTTTTCCTCTCCCAGTGATCTCAAACTTGCATTCAAGACAGGGAAAGATTAGCTGGGGGTGGGTGGAAATCTCTGGAATTAAATATTTTTTTTTAAATGGGGTGTTTTTTCTATCATTCTACTATCTTATGCCATGTCTTCAGTACTGAGAGAAGCACCTGAAATAGCACAATTCATAGCTGGCCAGACTGGGAGCCCTGTTTTAGCAGGCAGGGAAAAGAAACTCAGGGATTCCAATGTCATTTAAAGATACCTTATCAATTCTAGCCCCTATTTAGAAACTGAGAGAGAAAAACTTTTTTTTTTCAAAGAAAAGAAACCCCAACATGTTGTCCTAAATTCAGACTGAGTTTCTTCATTCACTCGCATTTAGCCTGGATTTAGTGGCCAAGGTCTCCAGCCATGCTCAGCAGTGCTGAAACCAAGTGGTTTATTCCCAAAAATGCCCCAGTGATGCATTTTCTCCTGCCCAGGGCTCTCTGCCCCTGAGAAATGTGAGAGCCTGTGTGCTGAGGGTACTGCTGGAACACCTTTGGCCATTATTTGGGGCTGCATTTGCGAAGAATCATGAAATCCCACGACACTTTGGGTTGGAAGGGCCTTTAAAGACCATCTCATCAAACTCTCTGCACCTTCCACTCCACCAGTTTGCTCAGAGTAAGAATGAAAGGGACAGGGAAAATAAGCAGAGCTGTTGCACACCCTCAAACATGATTTAATTCATGCAGGTGGGATTCACCTTGCTAAAGTCTGCTCGTGCCTGCGTTCTCATGGAGCAGGGGTGTGTTCTTCCCACAAGTAAAGAATGCACTGCCTTGCAGACCTTGGTTTCTGCAAACGTGGCCCCTGTGAATGTAATCAACGTTGTGCAGAGCTGCTGAAACCGAAAACAAAGCCAGAATGGTCATTGTGCTAAGTTTGGGTTCCTCATTGTTCATTGAATTACATCAGTGTTTTCTTTAGTTGCACAGTCAGCTGGCAAAGGTTTGTTTGAAATCTCGAGACTCTCCCCTTTCAGGGGAAAACATGAATTTCCGGAGATGTGGGCTCTGCTCTGCATCACAGTGCTGGAGCTGCTGTGGCCCAGGACAGCCCAGCCAGGCGAGGGGCTCAGCCAGCCCACAGCCCCTCAGCCAGGGCTGAAAAACCACAGGAAAAACAGCTCTATTTTTTCCTTTTTTTTTGTATGTAACTTAATTTAATCTGCTAAAAAAAAAAAAGTAAGCAATGATTAAAATTTATTTTGTAGAGGATCCCTCTCCCCAGCTCATGATCAGTGTTTTGTTTCACTGGCATTTTGTTACGGTGATCCCATGGGGTAAAACTCTTGCATTCTCTAAAGACTCCTGGGATGCAGAGAGTGAGCAGGAGCTGCACAGCCTGTGCTGCCAGGGCACTTCTCCCTGGGGCCTTGATGCCCTGCCTGGTGACATGGTGAGTGGCACTTGTGTCATTGTAATGTGGGAACCCCTGAAATTCCCCCAGGAATTCCAGCATGGGAATCACAGAGTGGTTTGGGTTGAAAGAGACACTAAAGATTATTCCATTTCAGCCCCCTGCCATGAGCAGGGACACCTTCCACTCTCCCAGCTTGGTCCAAGCCTCATCCAACCTGGCCTTGGACACTTCCAGGGATCCAGGGGCAGCCACAACTTCTCTGGGCACCCTGTGCCAGGGCCTGCCCACCCTCCCAGGGAAGAACTCCTTCCCAATATCCCATCTAACCCTTAACAGTGGGAAGTGATCTCCCCTTGTCCTGTCCCTCCATCCCTTGTCCCAAATCCCTCTCCAGCTCTCCTGGAGCCCCTTTAGGCTCTGGAAGGGGCTCTGAGCTCTCTCTGGATCCTTCTCTTCTCCAGGTGAACACCCTCAGCTCTCCCAGCCTGGCTTCAGAGCAGAGGGGCTCCAGCACTTGGAGCATCTTTGTGGTTCTCCTCTGACCTTCCATGACCGACTCCAGCAGCTCCTGGTCACAGTGTTACAGGTTGGGTGTCCTGAGAGTGGAGTAGAAGGGTAAAAAGGCTTCTTGCCTTTTTTAACTGTGTGGAGGAAAATAGTGATCAAAAGGCATCATCTGGGATGAAGTTTATTAAGAATCAAAGCAAAAACCCAGCTTGGAGGAAGCTGTACATCATCCATGTTGTACAAGAAGCCTGACGAATTTAGGAAACTAAGAAAGCAGCTTTGCCAGGTGTTGTGATGCTTCTTTTATTAAGGGGGTAAAGTCTTGTGTAATAACACAGAGAAACTGGCCAAGCTCCAGCCCAGAAGACCAAGGAGAGGAGGCAGGAGTAGAAAGCAGGATGGAGAAGAGGGCAGTAAGGACAGCAACAGTGAACAGGGGAAGAAGAACAAGAGCTGAGACTAAAAGGAAGAGTTAGAGTTGTATTTCACGAGGGTGCCCAGAGCTGAGGACTGAGGTCTCTTCAGCTGAGCCTGAAGCAGACAAAGCTCATCCTGCAACACTGATGGGAGGAGACATCTTCCCAGTGAAAACTGAACTTAGCAAGGTTAACCAACTTGTGATTTGTATTAATTTTGCAACTTCTTTCTGCAGAAAAAGAGAGGTGGGGGGAACAAGTTGAAAATATTCAAAATATCTCATTTCGCATTTTAAAAATGAACTTTTTTCAGTTTCCACTTGGAAAGAAGGCCTCTGTCTCCACCGCAATGTAATTACCTCATGATGGAGAGGGCAGAGAGTAACCTGACACTGAGCTGAAAGTTCTGTTTCAGGCAGGGGATATTTTGGGGTTAACCTATGATAATTCCCCGCACCCTCCCTGGCATTGCTGGAGGCTTTAGTTCTGCCATTTCAATGAAAATCCATTATTTGTCCGGCTCAGCTAATAACACCAACCCGCATTTCCATGGGCAGCAGAAACCCTGGAGGAAGGCTGCCAAAAGCCCTGGGAGTCAGAGTTCCTTTTCATGTTCAAAGCTGCAGCCTCTGAAATGCTTTAGCAATGCCATTACGAATGCCTAATGTCAGACCTGTGGAGAGCCTCTCCTCTCCCTCACTCCATTAGCCCTGCAAGGATGATGACAAACCATCTGAGGAAGCAGGAGTCATCCCAGGTCAGGCTGAAAGAGCTAAAAACCTCTGATAATCTCCAGGTTCATTAACATTTTTGTTTTTTAAAAGGTAACTTTCTGTCACTAGGAATGTATAATATATATATATAGAGCAAGTGGAAGCTGGGATGTAATTTTAGCCTTGATTCTTGAGGCAGTGTATTTTGGGTTGTCGAGCAGGGGTGCAGCCTGTCTTCATCTCTGGGAATACATGCAAAACCATTTTTAAAGTGTAGTACATGTGCTGCACTTCAGCTCAGAGGCTACCCTGGGAAATTCCCACCTTGCCCCAAAATGCCCAGTGATGATTTGTTGGGTGAAAGCAAAAGCAGAGACTTGGAAGCACAAGAAAAAACCACAGCGATGAAACCAAGCTAAAATGTATTTTGACATTTAATCCTAGATCAATTGGCAAATCTCACAATAGATTTTTTTTTTCTTGTCACCTTGGCGAAGCAGAGCTATGGGAAACTAGCATAAAAAAAAAAAAAATTAATTTTGAAGTTCAGCCACCAATCTTCTCTCCGGGCTGAGGGTGAGCACGGGAGCTCCCCTGCACTGTCAAAATATTGGCAAAGTTTAGAGAAAACCCAACTATCACAAGCTCATGAGATCATTTATAAAACAAAAGTCACTCTCTTCTGCATTGAGGAGTCTGAGAGCTGCTCCGAGAAAGATTAATCTTCTGGGTAGAGGAGGGGGGTGTTGGCTTCACCCCTCAAAATGAACCAACGAGATGATTCAATCGCTTCACCTTCCGAGCGCGAGACACTCACTCGCAGCGTGGTTATAAGAAATGACTCCTTTACTTCAGGAGGGAGAAACTGAAGAAACTGTTAAACTTGGTCACAGTATGTGACATCCTTGAAACCAAAAGCAATACTTCTTCTCAGCGACTGCACAGTAAAATTAAAGATACAAAGCCAAATTCATCTCTGGCGTAATTCTCTTGCCAGTGGCCAGGGAGGCACCTGGGATTAATTTCCTCTCTTATACAAGTGGCACACGACCCTGACAAATTGTTTCGAATGGTTTTGGTAGCACTTAGTTAACAGAAACCTTATTCACTAAGTGTCCCACACCTGGGACATCCAAATTTGCCTGGCTGAGGATGGGAGCTGGGGCTGCTTGCAGCTCCCACCCCCTTCACGTGAATGTGAATTTACTGATTTCTCATGTCAAAGAAATGCTTCCATTGGGTAACAGGAGATCAAGGAGGGAATGTGGACCTTGGCATGTCTGCCTTGGTGAAGGGAGTGTTTGACTGGACCTGTGGGCTGGATCCAGGGTTATCCCGTGGCACTTTCCCCAAAGGGTGACAGAGCTCACTCACCTCTCTATTCCTGCAATCCTTCTGTTTGGCTTTGGGGTAGACCTTGCCAGTTCTGTGTGAGATGTATTTCTGCTCCTGGACATCCACTCCCATTCTTTGCCTACAGTTTTCCTGTGTAAAACTCACATTTTCCTGGAGGAATCCACCAGTGTGGCTGAGGTGAGTGCTGGGGCAGCACTGTCCCAAAGCGGAAAACTCACATTTTCCTGGAGGAATCCACACCAGCGTGGCGTGCTGGTGCTCAGCGTGCTGAGGTGATTGCTGGGGCAGCACTGTCCCAAACCCCCCCAGATGGATCAGGCCTTCATCTCCAAACAGTCCTGGGTCCTCCCTCCCCCCCAGAATGCAAGTTCCTCTCTCCTCTGAGCCACCCTTATCTTCCTGCCCCAAATTTGCAGGAGCATCCCAGGACAGGTCATGTTTAAACAAGCACAAAGCACTCAGAGTCTTTCCTTCCCACGGAGCAGGACGAGGAAGGAGGGAAGCTGTTACACTTCCCTGGGAAATGAGGATCCCAGGCAGCCAAATAATGACCAAAGTCAAATGCAAGCTCAGGACAGATGTGAGTACAGAGCCCTTGGTCAGGGTTTGCCTCTCAAGTCTGCTTCTGGCAAGTCAATTTGTTTTCTACAAATATGTTTTCTACAGATATGTTTTCTACATATCTTGGAGGCTTTGATGCTTTGAAAAATCAGGAGTGGCTTTGGGTATGGGTTTAAGGAGGTGAGGTTAAGGACAAATTTCTCTCTTGTCTCATGTGTTGAAACCTCTGGCCAGCAGAAGCAAATACATGTGACTTTTGAGAAGATCCTGAAGGCAAGGAGGAAGGTTGCCCAAAGAATCTGTGGTTGCCTCATCCCTGGAAGTGTTCAAGGCCAGGCTGGATGGGGCTTGGAGCACCCTGGGATAGTGGAAGGTGTCCCTGCCCTTGGCAGGGTGTGGAATGAGAGGATTTTTAACATCCCTTCCCACTCAAACCACTCCATGATCCTATGAAGAATGGTTCCACAGTTTGATGCATCAAGATATCCAAGCACTTGTATCGTCTTGAACATGAGAAGAAACTTGTTGACATATTTTACAGTATTGGGACCTTTTTTCTTTAGCATATTCATGTTAATGAAGATTTTTTGGGGGGAAAAATATTTGCTTATATGCATCAGCCAGGCTGGTGTTTGACCAAAGGTGAGATATTTTCACTTGGGCAGAAGAAAATTCTAAGTCAATGTTGTGTCCTTAATACTTCCCTGTCATATTTGAGCTTGTTTTGTTTTGTTATATTTGGGTTTCTGGAATGTTTTATCCTATCAATGACATTAATTATGGAGTAATTGCCTTAGTAGCATGTAACAACTCACTCCTTTTTTTTTTTTAAAGAGATTTTCACACAATGTGTAAACTTTGCTGTGTATGTGCTACGTTTCTTGTGTCATGAAATAACATGTAGACAAAATAATGTTTTTCCTGTCAGAAATTCAATGGGCATCTAAAGCAAAGTGACAGGTGGTTAAATAGCTGCATTTAAAGGATGTCAAGAAGATTTTTTGGACAGGTACCAAAACCCAATGCCAAAAAGAAGGCCTAATACCATCTGTTTTGTTAGTAGAGAGATGCAGTCTTACATTAGATTTTAAACGACATAAAATGCCAAATTCATAACCTTGTTTTGTGGGTCAAATCTAGCTTATCTAGATTGTGAATGTTTCTATTTACCAGCACAGTTCCTGACCCAGAGCCTGCACAGGTAAACAAAGATATTTTCAATCATCCCCATTTTAAAGCCACAGGAAGCTCTTGAGCTGCATTTAATTTTGTTTTGTATTACATGTAAATCCAGATGCAATGTGGATTTAATTAATCCAATTTCACTGCATTTAAATGTACACATTTGCATTGTGTTTATTGGCAATTGGCTTTATCCATTTGTTCAGCGTTTTTTGTGACCACTGAAACTACTGAATATTTAGAATCCCTCTACTTCCAAGTGGGAACGAGGAGTGTAGCTCTGAATTAAATCATTCTCAGACGTAAACTGGGGATAAGACTAAAATGTCAAAATATAGCTGCATAATACAGAGGGGGAAATGATATCAGTATTTTAAAGTAATAAACTGCACTGAGCTAAATTATTTTAAAAATCATTTCAGTAGGCTTTTTAGATGGTGTGTTGAGAGGAGGAGGACTACACTGAAACAAATAATGAAACTGATAGATTCAGAGGCTTCTTCCTGCTTCTGAAAGGTGCCTTTGAAATGATGATTGTTCAGGTTTAGTCTAATATTTAGAAATACTCACTGTAGAGTTTTCCCTTCTTTGTGAGGAGTCTGTGTGGCTTAAATGGGATTGCTGAGATAATCACACTCTGCTGTTTCTGTTCCAGGGCTAACGTTAGGCATGAAATGTGAGTTGTCATGTTGGGAGCTCCTCTTTCAGCCGCCCAGGCAAAGCCACTGCAAACGTTCTGGGGTTTGGGGGACTGGGCTGGGAAAGGAAAGGAAAAGATATCGATGTTTTCAGCCTTTTTGGCTGCTTGGCTCAGCCCTGTTGGGGATCCTGCAGCTCCAGTGGTACTGCTGGTTCCCTTCAGCCACCCCAGAGCACTCCTGTCGCCTGTGGACACCTGGGCAAAACCCAAAGTCTTGACCTTTTGTGGTATCACAGCAAGCCCTGATAACAAATCTGTCCCAGTCTTTCTTACAGGCTCCCTTCAGCACTGGAAGGGGCTCTAAGACGTCCCTGGAGCCTTCTCTTCTCCAAGCTGGACACCTCCAGCTCTCCCAGCCTGCCTTCAGAGCAGATGTGCTCCAGCCCTGGGCCACCTCCGTGGCCACCTGTGATCCTACGTGGAGAGATGCTAGAGGGAAGCAGGAGTTCACACAAATCTGCATCTTCTGGCAGACCCCATTTACTCAACAGCAAAGCACCACGGGGACAAAACACACTGAAACACAGGGAAAAACAGGCTGAAGGAGGATTTAGCAGCAGGCACAAGCTGGAGGCTTTCTGGATACGTGGTGAGGCTGGGCAGGGGCAGGAGCTGCTGATGCATGGGCAGAGAAGCATGGATGGAGGCCAGAGATACCCATGGCTCCCCAGGCCCTGGCCAGGGGGGATGCTCAGCTCCACTGGGTTGTCTTCTTCTGACAGTCTGAGGAGGAGAAGCACAGGAGACATGAGGTGAGCTGGGAGAACTTTGCTCTGATGAGGAGCATTCCCTCTGCCAGCTTCCCCTGGCATATATATGTGTATATATATATATAAAAATATATATAAAAGCATTCTGGCTTTTAATAGCAATAACACTTTGTGACGCCGAGTGTCTCAGATCAGTCTCTGTTTGAGGTCTAACAGAGGCAGATGAACGCGCAAAGTTTGACAGAGCAGTGTAAATCTGAGAAAATGGGGCTTCATTGGGGAAAAAATCAGCTTTGAAAGGGTCTAGAAGGGAGCCATGGGGTGTCTCAGGAACTGGAAATAAATTGGGTTGTATCTGCTGGGGAGATGCTGCACGTTTGGTGACAAAATGTGTTCATTTTTGTAGGAAACAACAGAATTGTGTCCTGCTT
>VZRF01009265.1:0-19810 GCA_013396875.1 Vireo altiloquus | reverse complement strand
ACGGGAGCAGGGGATGGGGACGGAAAGTGCCGGCGGCGCCTGGCTCCTGCGGGAGGGAATTTTGAAAGTGGTCTGGAAGCGGAGCGGGGGGAGCCGTCGGGTGCCCGGGCCGGCCTGCAGCGGGCGGGGGGAGCCCGAGCCCGGGGCGCTGCTCGGCGGGGCGGGCCGGGAGCCCAGCGCCGTGTCCGTGTGTCCGTGTGTCCGTGCCGGGCTGGTCTAACCTCCTCCGCTCCGGGAGCGCTCGGCCCGGGGCGATGCGCGGGGTGGGGGGGTTGTTGTTGTTGCGGTTGTTGTCGGGTACTTTTTTTCCTGTTGTTCTTCGCCGTGTTGTTGTTTTGCACCTTCTTCACGAGCTGCGGAGCCGCCGGGCTGGGTCGCGGCTCTTCCCGAGCGGGGTCCGGCCCCGTCCCTCGCCTCTGTCCCCCACCTGCCCGAGCGCCCCGGCGCTGCTCTCCCGCGGAGGGGACACCCAGCCCCGGGCTAGGGGTGTCCGTGTGCCCCCAGACCTCCCTCACCCACATTTTCCCCGCTCGCTGCGGCTGCGAGGCGAAGCACCCTGCACTTGTAACGGGAGAAGGATGCGCAGGGGATATTTGAGAGCGCGGAGGTGATGTAGGAAATTTCTTTCATCCTAGAGAAGGCGAAGCGAAGGGGATAGATGCTACTTCAGGCATAAGGAGTTCTCTGCGAGTATCGCCGTGCTCGGTGTGGGTAAACAGCGCTGATGTTTCAGCTACAAAGCCGTGGGATACAGATCCCTTTGGATGGAGGGGGATGATCCCAGATCTAATCCTTGCTGCCTTACGGGCCAGATTCGGGTAATTGCGTTGAAAAAGGTTAATAAAAGGAGAAAATGCTCTCCTGCGTCGGTACAGCATCTCAGGATGCTCTCGGCTCACCTCGCTGTTGTGATACTTTGGGATCAAACTCTTAAGACGCAAGCAAAGGGAAACGTGTGTGGCTTCTCAGAGGCGGCTAACTAATTTTTGTGTATCAAGATACTTATTTAACTGTTCTCTGTCATTTGGTTTATTTATCTCTTTTTATTAAGTCGTAGCAAACCTAATAGTTCTCGTTTATTTCGAGATGCCGGATTATACTGAAAGGAAACAACTTTCGTTGTTTTCCCCTGTATCTGCGTACTGCTGGCTTCAAAGTGCTTTATTATCATTGCCGTTGCTCTTAAAACACTAAATGTACTCTTAAAACACTGACGAGAGCTGGTTCACCTGGAAGCAGGACATTTGTCCTGCTGAAACATCAGCCCGTGGTGAGTGAAAGCAGAAATCTGGGATCATGTGAGCGTGTGCCACTGGCAACTGCGGCTGCCCCCAAATCCTGCTGGCTTTCGGAACTCGGTTTGACCAAGAAGTTGTTGGATGTCAACGTGATTTACTTTGCCTTCCAGTGTATAGTGCGGGAGCTGGAGCTCCTGGCCGTGCTCGCAGTGTTTCAGGCTCGGGGCTGCGCGGTCCCGAGTCCCCCCGGCAGCGCCCGCCCCAGCCTCGGGGCGCGGGGCCCCTCGTCGTCAGCTCATCCGTGGCCTGAATCCCTGAGATTAGTCCCGGATTAGGCGGTCGCAATGGATCCACGGGTCCTCGCTGCCGCTGCGGCCGGGAGGCTGCAGGAATCGCCTCTTCTGGGTGTGCAGCGAGCTCAGCCCCGGCGGGTGAGAGGCTGCGACGGGCGCTGGTGCCGGCCGGGGTGGATGGGACACCGCAGAGGAGCACCCCAGGTACTGACCACTGCCACCAGATGCTGCTGTTGTCACTGCTACGGGGGATCTTAAGGCAGCGGCAGAAGAAAGGAAGTGACTTACCCTTTGCTGATATTCAGGGCGCTTCCCTTCCCCCCCTTCTTTTCTTTTCTGAGTTATCAAATGACATTTGCTTATGCACAGCCGTGCACGTTTGTCCGTGGCATGAGGCCGCTGGAATGAAGCCAGGAATGAAATGGGCTGACTCTGTTTCCCTGACAGACTGCAGGTATAATGACTGTAACTTCAGCATCAGACCGTGCAGTGGGAGGAGGTGTCTCCTGCTGCTTTTCCTTTGGATAACTCCGGCAGGTGCGGGATGGGATCCAGCCGAGGATCACCAGCAGTGTGCTGTTCTCTTATGCCTGCCATGGAGAGGACTTCCTGAGCATTCCTGCTTCTTGGAGCCGCATGGGATACTCTGGGAAACTCCAGAACCTCACACCGATCCCAACCCCATTTCTCCTGTCTGGTGCTGGTGGCTCAGCCCAGGGCTGGGCTGAGACAGCATCTGCCTCAAAGCATTTCCACTTAAAAAAGCTACAGAGGAGGATAGGGTGGACTGGAAAAATCAGAATTCTCCCGCTATGGTGTGCAGATATCCCGGATAAAATCCATCTCTAGGAAGGACCCGGGCAAGGAGCACTTACAGGCTCTTTGCTGTCCTCCTGCTTTGCTGAATTTATGGAGGGGCTCTGAAGCCCTTTGATTTAAAAGGCTTGTTTTGTTCAGGGTTTTTTGTTGTTGTTGTTTTGTTTCGTTTTTCCCCTTTATTTATTTATTTATTTAGGGGGAGGCAGCAAAGCTGGGCTGTGCAGTGTCACTGTGCATAAATAACTCGCTGGGAGCATGGCGGAGCTCTGCCATCGCCATGAGCTGCCTTAGCCCAAAGAGGCCTCAGATGTTAATGGAATTGTTTTATGCTGGACATGATACTGTTACTGGGAGGTCTCCAGACTCCCCTGCATGCTGCAGTCAGCCACTGCTCCTCTTTGCAGCTACACAGGGGCCTATTGCATATCAGCATTTCCATTCCTGAAAGGACAAGGGATGTTTAGGGGAATAACGAAATGGGAGTGTGTGTTCAGCCTCCCCAGAAGGGAGGCATTTGCACCCTTCCTTCACCTGCTTCCACAGCACCCCTGTTTTCCCTGGAAGGGCTGGCCACTGGGAGAGAAGGAGAAGGTAGTGATGGGCTGGACACCCACAAGTGGAAAATGAGAGCCCTCCTGCCCCATCAGGCAGAGTGAGAAGGAGCCCTCGCTGCTGCTCACTGCGTTTGGTGAGGAGTTCCAATGGATCAGGAATGTTGGTGGCACTGAAGCCAGGGAAAAGGGCTTCCTGTGTAAACCAGTCCCTGTCACTGGTGATCCTGCATGGATCCTGCCACAGCAGCTGGGGAGCAGAGCTGGCCCCAAACTTCCCCGTGCCCAGGGAGCTGCTGCTCACAGCCTGGAGGACTGATGCTCCTTGGCATGATTTTAGGGCTGCAGAGTGCTCAGCCCAAGGCGTGGGGGTGATAAGGAGCCACCTCAGAGGACAAGCTGCAACTAGCATTTCCCACTGCGGAGTGCTGGCCCCTCCATCCCGTGGGCTGGACCCAGGACCTGCTACATCACTGGGACAGCAGGAACACCTCTGGTGTCTGCACAGTGACCACGAGGGACTGGGGAGGCTCAGCTGAAAGCGTGAGGAGCCCTCATCCAACCTGCAACACCCATCCCTGCCATCAGCCACCTGAGCGCCGCTAAAGGAAACACCTACCTCTGTTCTGTATTCCTCCTTTAAATTTGGGTCTAAACCCCTTTCTCTGTCCCCTCTGGCATTGGTACCTGCTGTAGACCCCTTCCTGCTCGCCTGCCAGGAGAGCCTTGGCAGGGTTTGTAGCTGCTGGTGTGTGGTGCTGGTGTTTTGGGTGAGAGCAGCGTGTTCCTGCACCACCTAAGGGGGTGTTGCTCCCTGGTGGGGCACTTTCCCACCCCTCCAACTGCTTTGAGAAAATGTGGGGATTTTTCCCACTTGAGCTCTAGGGAGATTTCTGCAGCTGTATTTCACAATAAGTAAACCACGGTAAAAAAAATGTGCATTTTAGTAACACGAAGACTCATTCTCCTCTTAGCAGGGCTTTAGCGACAGGATCCGCTGTGCTGGCTTCTAATACCAGCATGGATGGGTTTTTCCTAGATCCCAAACTGTGTCTGTGGGTCCACAAACTTCAGGAGGGAGTTTTTCTTTCTCAGCCCAGGCAAAACTGCCTCGTGAAGGGAGGCCTGTGACAGGAATCCTGCCAGAGCACGATGCCCTGCGCTGTTCCATGCAGGCTGTGCAGGGATGCTGTGATGCAGGAGGAGTGATCCCACTCCCCAGGGACATCTTTGGGGAGTGAATTATCATCTCTATTCTTCCTGCAGAAATAAATTTAAATATAAATTCTTCCTGGTTGCTCCTGGTGTTAAAATGATCAGACTGGGTTAGGACGATGCCCAGTTTCCAGCCAGTTAAATGGATGGGGGAGGAGGACCCAGCCTGGGAATACCAAATCCACGCTGCTGTGAGACCCTGGGAGTGCCTGTGGTCCTTGGGAACCTCTGTGCTGGGGGCTCCTATTATTAACCCTGCAGCATTTCTGTAGGATTCATCAGCACCATCAAACCTTTTCCCAAATTTTCCTAGGAGCATCCTGCAGCTTTGCCTCTCCAAACACACCCTCTATCTTGCCTTCTAGGCTGATAAATTGACAAAAATTATTTTGCCAATACACCATCATAAATTATGGATAATTAAAATCTACTGATCGTGTGGTGGGTATTAATCTGCAACCAATGTTCTGTTCTTCTTTTAAGAACCCTTCAGGAATGAGATCTGAGCTGGTACGAGCCCGAGTGGATGTAGCATATGCATTTCTGTGAAATGTTCTGTTATGACTTTTACAATAAATTGTACATTGCAGTGATAAACATGGTCCCTTTTTCCTTGTTCCAGAACTGCTTTGCCATTCTGGAAGATAAAATGCATTCTTTCCCTTCCTACTTTCGAAGCCAACTCTGTTTTGAAGTAGCATAAATCTTTCTTTGGAGATGGAGGATTTTGGATGGAGAACAAAGTCCAGCAGATTTTTAATTTGGGGCCCATTTCATTCTCATTTGGCAGGCAGCTCCTGTTGATTTGCAAATGTAGATTTTTAAAAATTTTTTTCCTTTAGGCCCTGAATGTGTGCAAGAGCTTCCTCTGAAAAGTGGTTGAGCTACTCAGTGGGGCAACCCTGCGTTCTCCAGAGTGGTCTTTGATGGGTTGCACAGCAAAAAGTGTTTGAAGCTCCATTTTTTTTTTTGCCTCGGGCTTTAAGTCGGGGATTGGGAGCTAAATAATGAGTGTCCATCCATTCACAGAAAATGTTGTTCTCTCGGCATGCACAGAGGGGAGGCTTTAATCTGGTTGTTTTGGGAACAATGGGAGATGTTTTGAAGACCGGTCTGACTTGTGTATAACAATATGTTTGTTTGGGCTGCTTCTGAATAACCTTGTCCAGGGCCTGATCCGTGGAAGCCCTTGCAGCAGAGGAGGCATCAAGAGACAAAAAACTCAGGATCAAAACTGTACAAGTTTCTCTGATTTATTTATGATCCTTCAAATCAATGATTGTCACCTGAATTAGTCTTCCAAAGCCCTGTGGGTGTTACACCACCAAAACTGCAGGGTAAATCCACGAGCAGCTCTGCACTTGAACTCTGAGCCTGCAGCAGGCACCAAGATCAGTCTGTGCGTCTGTCATGGAGAAAACATTCCATTAATAAACTGTATTTTGCTTGTAACAGACCAGAGCATCCTATACCCCCGAGAGTGCATGGCTGATCCTCGTGCCAGGGCAGTGGGAGAGCGCCTGGAACCTTGCAGAGTTCTCCCAGCTGTTCTTCTCTGTGAGGGTGGGCACTGCCAGCTCCTTTCCCGGGGGGTTGTTATTACCATTGTGATATTTCTGCAGCATTTGCAGAAAGATCTCTGTTTTCGTTCTGCCTTCACTTTGCATCTCTTTCCTGCTGGCTACAAGGAGCAGGAGGTGAGGATGCTCCACCACCATGGACTGGCCCCACTGGGAGGGGGCAGCGTTTTCCCCTCAAGGTGCAATTTTTCCCTATTACCTTTGTGCTCCTCTGTTGTTTTTTTTTTCACAAAACGAGCTCTAAACGCTTTTAACATAAGTTGGGTTATATCTTGCAGTATAAATGAAGCATATAATTGTGTTTTCCTAACAGCTCCACATTAAAAATAAGTTATTGTGTTGCTAATGTGTTTTTCCTGACAATTTTCCATCCGGTGAGTGCTTCTGTCTGAACTGTCATGTAGCAGCACCTCTGCCTCCTCTTGAGCTCTTATTCAGTATTCCTCAAGTCAGGCTGAAGTGTTAGTGTGATTAGAGCTTTCATATTATTAATTCCTAATTGGAGGTTGGAGCTCTAATGTTCCACCTTTGTGATTTTACACTCGTTTTAATATAATTAAATAATGCATAATGTATGTTCTATAATATTACACATAAATTATATATGACATATGCTACATTCTGTGGTGTGTATAAATTAACTGTTATCTAATAGATGATCTAAATTATACGATGTATTATATATGATGTATTATATAGCATATATATAATTACAGTGGATACTTGGGGATACACAGCTCAGCTCCAGCAGGAAGAAATCTCCCAATAAAACTTACTGGAACGAGCACCAATCACACCACCTCTTAAAAAACAGAAAAAAAAATTGATAGAAAACAGCATTAAATTGCCTGATTTTTGCAGCTACATTACCAGATTTAAATACATTAATTGTCTGCCTCCCCCCACACACACCTTTTCCCATTGTTTCCCTCTGGAGGTTTTGTTCTGACGGATGCCATTTCTTCCCTGAAAAATGGCCCTGGCTGCTGCCGTGCTGCAGGCAAAATCTCTGCCTCATGCCACAGAATCTCTCTCCCCCTCCCTCGTCTTTTGCATGGATTGCTTGACCTCTGCAGATATAATTAAATCTCTTCCTGACGACTGTGAGATTGCAGCTCCGTGGCGAAGGGAACCGGGAGGGAAGTGTTAAATGGGGCCCTGGGTCAGGAATTGCTCCCGTGGAGAGATTGTTGGAGGTTTGTGTTGGTCTCTGCACGTGGCTTTGGGGGAACCTGACTGGCAGAAATCAGGCCAGCCTTGGTCCGAGGCAGCTTCTTGACCTCTAACTCTGGGTGGGACCTGGACACACACAGGAGGTTGAATTTCTCCAGTATTTAAAATGCAGAAGGTTTAATTTTTTCCTGTTGGTTTGAGGACTCAGCCCCTTACTCTCATGTTGCATTTTTTCCTGGGTTTCTAATGACTTAGCAGGTGCTAGAAAAAGGGGACTGACCTGAGGACCTGTGGGGCAGGTGGCAGGACTTGCTGCAGCTGTGCCCTGAGCCTCTTCTCCCCATTCCCAATGAGCATCATCTTCCAGGCAGCAGAGACCCTCAGCCTCAGGACAGCCCTGGCACCGTGGTGCTCAGGGGAGGTGGAGGATGAGCCCTGGCACGTGCCACCCTCCCCTCTGGTGACGTGCCACCATCCTCACTGTCACCCAGGCTGTATTTTCTCTGTGACCCCATGGATCCTGTTCCACCCCCCAGTGGCAAGGGGCAGGTTTTTATCAGATTAGCTGGATCACGTTAGCAGGTTTCTCTTCCCACAAAACCTCCCGATGAGTCAGAGTTTCCATCCCCATCTGGGCTTGTCAGGGAGGCTCCATCCCCTTTCTTCCCAGCTGTCTGCCTGTGCACTGTGCTCTTCCTCTCCACTTTAGAAAAAACAATCATCTTCCTCTCCATCTCTGTTCTTGCCAGTGCCCAAGGTAGGGAGATAAGAGCTGTGTCATGGCTCTGCTTATTATCCTCTCCAGGAACTGGCCAAGATCTCCCTCTCCAGAAGCAGCAGCTCAGTTCAGGGCCCCTCAGACATTTGGGGGTTGTTTTAGGATTAATTTGAGCCACCCTGAGCACTGAGCATCCATTGCAGGAGATCCAGGCCCATGGAGAAGTGCAAGCAGAACCTGGGACATCTGAAAGGCTTCTCCCTTCCGAAGATGTGGATTCCCACATTTATACCTCTGTAAGAGTTTCACCTTCCCAGCCAGGTTCACCCAGCAGTTTATTCCTGAGCATCTCCCTCTCCCTGGGAAGGTGGTAGGGCTGTGTCAGCCCTTTGGGAGTCATCAAGCCTTTTGAAAACCCTCAAATGCAACAGTTTCCGTGTGAAGGATGATGCTGGGAAGAGGAGGACATTGTGGTGGTGGAGAGCTTGGACTCCTTGGTGCTGGTCCATGTGGGGAGCTGGGGGAGCTCAGTCCTGCTCCAGCAGCGCAGGCTGAGCTCCTTTCTCCCCAGAGAGACGAACTCTTGGTCAAGGATGAGCTGTTTGATTCCACCCCACCACCACCTCTCCTTTATGCCATGGGGAAGATGCTCCCAGGGACCTTTGTGGTGCTGTGGGAGGGCACAGGGTGAGCTGCTGAAGGTCCCCAGTGTAAGAAGGACATGGAGATGTTGGAGTGAGTCCAGAGGAGGCCATGGAGATGCTCTGAGGGCTGGAGCCCCTCTGCTCTGGAACCAGGCTGGGAGAGCTGGGGGTGCTCACCTGGAGAAGAAAAGGCTTGAGGGAGAGCTCAGAGCCCTTTCCAGAGCCTAAAGGGGCTCCAGGAGAGCTGGAGAGGGATTGGGGACAAGGGTCCGGATTACAGGTCAGCAGGGAATGGCTTCCCACTGCCAGAGGGCAGGGATGGATGGGATATTGGGAAGGAATTGTTCCCTTCCCAGGGAGGCCCTGGCACAGGGTGCCCAGAGCAGCTGTGGCTGCCCCTGGATCCCTGGCAGTGCCCAAGGCCAGGCTGGACATTGGGGCTTGGAGCAACCTGGGACAGTGGGAGGTGTCCCTGCCCATGGCAGGGTGTGGAACGAGATCCAACCCAAACCATTCTGTGAATTTGTTGCATCACTTACAGTTACTGAACCCTAACGTATTTTCTTTTTTTTTGATCAACAAATGACAGATCCCTTCCCTGTTTCCTAGTTTTTGTGTGTGCTTCTTTGAACAGAGGGGCTTTATACACTGAGCCATCTCAGAGCATTGTGCCTGCAGTGGAAGAATGATGTATTTTTAGGGAATTAGATCTGCAGTCCCTACTGTCAGAAGAGGGGCAGTGTGCCCTAGAGTCTTCAACAAAAAGAAGAGAAACTTTGACAGCATGGAAATAAAATGTATGAAAACTTTAGTGAATTCTAACTGAATTATCTTGGTTTGTCTCAGCTTATGCAATGGCCCAAAAAAGCATTAGAAAACTATATGAAGAAGAAGAAGCAAAAGCACTGGGAAGGTGAGGACATAAAGCACAGCAACTGGGGCTTGTAGCACTGGAAAATATTCCCTTCCAGTCAGATCCTGTCCTGTTTGTCTATGCTCAGCCCAGGGAGGCAACTTTTCCCCTGCTGCACTATCTTGTCTCTAAATAGCGTTCAAAGGAGAAGAAGAATGTGCTGTTAAAAATATCAAACTTTTGGGAATGGCTGGCAGACTTTAGCACTGATAAGCATTGTTGATTGAAGATCAAACAGCCCTTGGAGAAAAATCTTGCAGGGCCCAGCCCTGCAGCCAGACAGTGAGGTCAGCCTTCAATCCAGGGATATTTAGGGACCGACACTGGAATTATGGTCGGGGCTCCTCCACCCCAGACGGATGTTGGCGACATGGTGGTTTATACTTGATAAATCTGTTCAAGCTGAGAACAGCATTTATTACGTACCAAGAGTCTGCATTAGTAGGTGGTAGCTTTATATATATATTTTTTTTCCTCCACTTAAGATAAAGAGAAAAGGCTGCAGGTCATCATGTGAACTGAAGACTGCTGGCATTTGTTTTTTAATTAATTGAGAACCTGCATTTCTGTGTCAAGGTGACAAATTAATAGTGGGTGGCCATCTGTTTGCAAAGCAGATAGTTCTGGCTGTGCCAAACATGTGTAGTATTTAACCATTTGATTTAAATCAGATCAGAATGGGGGTGTTTTGAACACTCTATTGAGTTGATTTTTCCATTTAAGAGTTGGGCTTTGGAAAGGAGAAAAATATTGAAATATTTTTAGCTTCATGAACTTGCAGGCCTTTAAGTGAGTTGTTTGGCATATTTGGCCTTCTTTATAGGAGAGGTCGTATTTTCGTGGGAATAACAACTTGGAGCTTCAATCACCTGTGGAAATGGGGTACCAAGTTTGTGTGAGAACACCAAAGAAACAAATACCTGTTAAAAAGTCATAAAGTAGCTCAGGTTGGAAGGGACCTCTGGAAGTGTATTTGAACTAATTTCAATAGCACCTTCTGGGATTGAGATGGCAGGAAAGAAAAATATCAATAGATTTTCTGCTCTAATACAGTGAGAGTCTCAGTGGTGGTGGCTGCAATCAAATGCTAAATAGAAAGTTTGCAATAAAAAGGGCTTTAGTTAGAATTAATAAAATGTGAAATGCCTCGTTCCTCGGAAAACATGTGGTATTGACTGAGATTTAGGAATGTGTCCTGGGAGCAGGGATCTGGATTGCAGGCTCCAGAGCTGGCACTGGCATCCTTTCCCTGCACACATTACTATTATTTATTTATTTATTATATTTTTCTTAATTTTATTTTTTGCCTGTAAAGGTCACAGTGTGCAAGTTTGAGAGGAAATTAGTGAAGAGCTGGAATCAAGGGCAGCCTTACACAAAATTATCATCCTCTTTTCCCACTCCTTCACCTTCCTGTGCTGTGCATGATCTTTAAGGCTCCTTCCAACCCAAACTGGATTCTAAACCAGGATCCTTTTATTGCAGGAAAATCCAAGTTTATAATGGAAACTTTCCTGATGAAGTTTGATTTTAAGTCCTGCTATCCAGAGCTGCCCTCCAGAAGCTGCATTTGAAGCCACATAATTCCCCTTTGCAGGAAAGCACAGCTTGAATTCTCTGGGCAATGAGGATTTTAACATCCTCTTGTTTTGAGGAATTGTCTTAGGATGTTCTGAAGCTCAACTGGAGCTTCTCATTTGCCGCCAGAGCTGGAAATCTTGGCTAGCTCAGAGGCAGGAAGAGCCTGGTGCTGGATCTGGGGCTCGAGCTTGTGTCACTGTCATCGTGCCATGAGCGTGGGGATGGTGCCAGCTTGGAAGGGATGCTCTGCTTGGCACAGAAAGGTCTCCTGAACAGGCTGCTCCCTTGCTTAGCACAGTGACAGCAGGAAGGCTGCAGGACCCACAGGCTCCTGGAGAACTGCTGGGGCTCTTCCCATCACTGGGACACCAGGCCACAGTGCTGAGGGACCAGATGTCCTCAGGAGCTGTGAGATAGTGCTGGTGGTTGCTGTCCTCCTCTTTGGGTGTGGGCATGTCCTTCCAAAAACGTGGAGATGTGGTGCTTGGGGACATGGTTTAGTGGTGGCCTGGGCAGTGCTGAGTTGATGGTTGGACTCAATGATCTTGGAGGTCTTTTCCCACCTTTATGATTCTCTGATTCTCTGGTGGGAGTGTGGAACATACAGCAGGACAGGGGCCAGCTGGGCCACCTGAAACTGGGGGCCTCATGCCCTTGGCCACTGTGGAGCCACTAATGAGGCCAATGGGGTGATCCAGCCTTCTTTGGGGCTTATCTGGATTTGATTTGTGCTCCTTGGGACTGTCCCCTGCCAGGCCAGGAGCTGGACTTTGATGATCCTTGAGAGTCACTCCCAGGTCGCAATATTCTGTGATAAAGAGAACCTCCCAGAGTGAAACCCAGCAACACTAGGCTGAGCTGAGCTAAAAATGAAGAATTTTGTGCCAGTGCAGGTTTCGCAGTGCGGTGCCTGGCCGGGTGCAGTGATGGAGCCAGGCTCTGCAGGGCTGGTTGGCCAGTGAGCTCCGTGCCTTGTGTCCCTGCCTGGGCTCTGGTGAGCCCCACAATCAGTGGGAGCTGCTCATCCCTCGCAGCCCTGGAGCTCCGTGAGCCTCAGCTTTCCCCCGGCCGTGTTTGAGTGTGGCAGGCGCGACTGGAGCTCCTCAGTGATGCGCAAAGCTCGGTCCGACGGGGGTGGGAAGGAGGTGACAACGGGAAGTTTAATTCCCTGCTCGTCTCAGCCACGATTTCGGCTTGGTTCCCCTCTGGGGAGGCTTCCCCTCTCCCTTTCTGCTGTCCAAGTGTTGCTTCTGTTGCGTTTGCTATTTATTTTCTCCCTAGCCCGGGGGCTGCTGCGGGAGGTGTCTCTTTGCTCTGCCGCCTGTTCCTGATGCTTCCTTTTCCTCGCTAATACCAATTGTTTCTGCCAAAAGCGCTCGGTGGTGTTATGTAAACCTCGAATCACACGCTAACGCTCCGATCCGGGGGCTCCCAAAGGCGCTGGATCGGCTTCGCCCCCGCGCCGGCTCCGCTGCCATCAGCCTTGCGCTGTGCCAGGGGTCCCCCGGGCTGCTGAGCCGAGGGTGGGGTGGCACTGGCCCGTGACAACCCCTGCCATCTGAGCCAGCACCGCCGCTGTCACCGGCAGCTTCAGCGGGAGGCTGAGAGCTCCCTGCGAGGCGCTCGGGGCTGCGATCGGAGCTGCGCTGCCTGCGGAGCGAAGCCGCGTTTGTGGCGAGTGGGTTTGCGGCAGTGTCGGTGGATGCTATGGGAGGGTTCTGCTGCCACTCGGTGCATTTCCACCTCATCCCAGCCCTCGGTCCCGGGCAGAGCCTGCCTGAGCAGTGCTCAGTGCCAGCCAGCTCGTGGAATTGGAGCTCCTGGAGCACGTTCATGGAGATACTGTGTTCCTCCAAGGCTCCTGCGTGGGCACCTCTTCTCCTCAGCCAGTGTTCTGTCCAAACCAGTTATTTACCTGGGAAGTGATATTAGCAAAATCCTAATGAATTTCCAAGTGCCGCTTTATGTGATTTGTCAGCCAGGATTCTCTCAAAAAAGAAAAAAGAGAGAGAGAGAGAGAGATCCACCATTGCTGTGCGCCCAACCTCTTCCCCATCCACTCCACTGCTTTTGAGAGATTAAAAAGAGATTAAATCCTGCTGAGCTGGCAGGTGATGTTGATGAATGTTTGGAGGGGATTAGGGTAAATCCATTCCTCCTTCTGATTTAGCTCAAGATTTGAACTCATTGATAAAATTTGTCCAGGTGTTACCCCTGAAACCTCCTTTGAGCCGGTGAAGGTGTAAATGAAGGCAGAGCTGGGTTTTGGAGCAGGAAGGATAATAAATTAGCCTTTGTAAGGCTGATGAAGGCTTAAGATTGCTGTGCATCTACAGCTATTGCAGTGTCCAGTTAATCCTCACTGCCACAGAATTAAAGGATGCCCAGGCCAGCTCCTTGGCTGGGGGAATCTGGCCTGGTGCTCCTGCTGCAGTGCAACACAGCTGTGAGATGCTCTGCAATGACCAACCTGCCTGAGCAGGACCCTGTTTCCATGTGGCACTCGAAACTAAAGTGGCACTAAAAATGCCATTTCTCAGGCTGGGGATGGCGTTGAATGGACACAGCCGTGGATTGGGGCTCAGGGGCTAAATCCAACCAAAGCTGCCTTGGTGTTCTGGCACTATTTTGGTTCTCTGGTGGCACTGCAGCAGGACTGGAGGTTAAAGAGGATGTTCTGGCAGCCTCCAGCAGCTGTGGGACCTTCTGGTGTATCTGCATGCATCCTACAGCACGGGAACGGGGATGGTGGGACCCCAGAGGGTGTTCCTGTAAGAACACCTACATGTCCCAGCATCCGGAAGATTATCCCCAGAGGAGCCCTGAAACCTGCAGCACTGCCATTTGGGCCGATGATGAGTGCTGGGACTGGCACCAGCAGCGAGTGCTGGGTGTCGTGCTGGGGCTGCAGGAGAGGATTCTGATTCCAAGGATAAATTTGGAACAAGGCTCAGCATCAGCATTGAGTGACTGTCCTGGTGGTGGGAGGAATAATCTTCTCTTCCCTGTGTTGCCTGTGGTAGAATAAAGTCCTTGAAGAGCTGCTGGGAGGGCAGGAGGGCAGTGGTGGAGCCTCCACCCTGGAGGAGCTTTATAAACCAGGGCAGGGCATTGCTGCCAGGGCTCTGCACTACCTGTGGCATCCATGACAAGGCAGAGAGGGAGAAAAGCTCTCTGCAAAGCCGCTTGGGTGGGTTTGGTGAGGACTTCCCACCTGCTGCCCTGTTTGGAGTCTTCCCCTAGGACTGCTCGTTCCAGAGAGCATGGCTTGGTCATCTCAGCATTTCATCCCACCTGTGCCCACCTCAGCTCTGAGTTTCCCTGCATGGAAAGAGTGGTGGCAGTGGCAGCTTTGGGATAGCAGCTTTGCAGGTATCTCTGTGCTGCTTAGCAAAACTGACATTTAGGAATCACCTGGATGCAGGTAAAGGTGCCAGGTGACTGATGCTGGGTGTGACCTGGAGTTCCAGGCTCTGTAAAACAGGGCTGAAGTCAGAGAAAAAGCAATGTTGTGGCATGGAGGATACGAGGATCAGGCTTGTTCCCTGTGGAGCAAATCTGCATCCTCTGAGCTGCTTTGGATTTATCCAGCGATAGCAGCAAACACAGCCCCCTCCCAGTCCTTAAGGATGCTGCTGGGGTGGGTAGGAAGCCTGATAATGTCACAGACAACTGGGAATACTTTCAAGAACATAACTGGGAACAATTTAGAAATAATTTTGTAAGAAAGAATTTTTTTTTTCTTGTCATTGGAATATATGCTTTTCTAGAAAGTAGGAGGAAAGAGATCTTGAAATTAAATGTGTTATTAAATAGACCTTTCTTAACTCTCATTAAGGTTGAGGATTTGGAGGGAAGTGTTTTCCAGTTTCTTCATCGTTTTGCTGCACAAGCTGGTGTTTGCCAAGCTGGTATTCTTCCTTCAAGAGGAGTGAAAATAAAAATTAAATTCCTTGTATACTTGAAAAGAATATTTGGTATCCATTGTTTGTGATGATGGTAGTTTGTTTAAAATAAAGTTACCTTTGTATTTGCTTAGGTTGACTCTAAACAGGAGAATAATGGCTTTTGTAATGCCTCTATTAGAGGAGTATTGTTTGAAAGCACTTTGGGCTTACATTAGTTGAGTGCAAAATGAATTCCTGCTCTGGAGCAAATAAACCCCAGTGGGGCTGGATGCTGGGAGCTGCCAGTGTGATGTGAGGATGTGCATCACACAGGTCTCTGGGGGACAGTTCTTGATGTAATTCTTCATGCTCCTCATCTTCCCTCCTCCCTTCACTCACCTCAGTGGTGCAGCATCTCACCCCAACAAATTGCTTTCACGTTTGCATCTGAAACTGGGGGGCACTGGGCAGCCTGAGGAGGGGGGCCAAGAAGCTTTTCAATGCTTTAAATAAAGCCTCTCCACGTGTCAGCACATGAGTAAACAGACTCTGGTGAAGTATCTTCCATTTTCTCATTGGAACAACAACAGCCACTTGCACTCAGGGGGAGCTTCTTGGCTCTCTCAGTTCCTAACTGTGATGGAAAAATGGGAAGCAGCAGGAAAGTGCTCAGTGCTGGTGTTGGGTGTGCCAGGAATTGCATGGGTAGCTCTGGGGTGTGAGAGGTGCCTTGCACGAGCACCAGAGGCTCATGTGCACCCATGTCCAGCTCCCAGAGCTGCAGGGGCACACGTGGGGTGTGAGCTGAGGCTGCTGAAAACTCAGCACAGGCTGGTTTTCCGGCAGTATCCAGTGATGTGGCTGCCCTGGATCCCTGGAAGTGTCCAAGGCCAGCTTGGACAGGGCTTGGAGCAGCCTGGGATAGTGGAAGGTGTCCCTGCCCATGGCAGGGGGTGGCACTAGGTGGGCTTTAAGGTCCCTTCCAACCCAAACCATTTTTTCTGGCAAGGATGTGCCCAGAGGATGCAAACCTCCCCCACCTGCTCTGCAGGCAGATGTGTGGTGGTGGCTGTAGAGCCTCCCAGCTCTGCATGAGCAGAGGATACAGATGAGCTCTGCTGGCTTCCTTTGTGGCTCCTGTGGGCACAAAGCTCTGTTTAAACTTAGGAACTCCTCGGGTGTTGGATATTATTGCAATGACGTGTGGCCCAGCAGAGTTTTGAGGCTGCAGCTGAAAAACGTCCTACTGGGCACTTAGGAAAGGATGGTTCCAAAAAAATATGACTAAGATGGACAAAGAGTGTGGATATGTGGGTGAATAAAGGAGTGAGAAATCATACTGCTACTGGGGAGTTTCTCTCCAGGGTTATTTTTTAGAAGAATCCCAGTGCTGTGAGTTCTACCAGTGTGGGCACACGGTACCCAGAGCAGAGCAGGGCCCTGCCCTGTGTGCTGAGAGAGGTGTCTGACACCAGGCTGGTCCTCCTTGTCCTGCTGCCAGGGAAATCCATGTTCTTGCAAGCCCTGGGCTTGGTGGGGTTGCAGCTGGGCTGTGGCCTCTCCCTCGGCTTTGATGGGGAGTTTGCACTCTGGGCAATCATTAGATAATCATAAGAAAGTACAGGGGTGATGCAAGTGAGAAAGTGTGGTTTGAGCTCAGCTTTAGCTTCAGAAGACCTCTGAGAACATCAATGACTTCAGCATCCTCCAGCTGTGTTAGACAGGGGATGATGCAGCCAGCAGTGGTTTGCACCAGGCTGCTGCACTGACCTTGGCAGAGGCTCTGAGACAAATGGGACTGGTCAGACATCCCTGGTGGGATGCAAAAAAATGTGACTTCAGACATCAAAGAGTCAATTCCACCTCTGCATCCCTGGGCACTGTGGTTGATTAATTTGTGGAGTAGGTTCCTGAAGCATTCTGAGGCACATGGCTTTGGTTTTACTGAAATTATCAAAGCTGAAAAACTCATCAATCCTACTCCTTCCTCCCAGTGACCACACTTGGCAAAATTCCCACATTTTTCTTCCTCTTTCTCTGTGTGTGAGGTGTCCCACATGAAGGGCTGCAAGGAGCAGGATGCTGCAGGTGCTGTGGGAGCCCTGGACACTGCCCTGAGCCACAACAGAATGGGGCTCCAGCTCTCCAGGACTGCAGGATGCTCCTTGTTTAGCATGTGGTCTGTTTCTTTTCCTTTTGGAAAACTGTGGAAAAAATAATAGAAGAGGAACTTACCCATTTTCAGGGTCTTGCCTTGCTGCAGTGGCGAGAGGGTTAATGGGAGAGGTGGCCCCTGGACTGGTAACCACTGTCCCCAGCAGTGAACTTCAGAGCTGGAGTAAGATCCATGTTTTTGGTGAATATCATGGATTGCACAGCTGTCCTGTGCCCACAAAGCTGGGGTTTATCAGGGAAGGGTGGTGCTGGTAGAGGGAATTTCCCCAGCAAGTGGCCAAGTCATGGCTGAGTGGTGGCATCACAGGAGGGTCCCTGGAGCACCTGCAGGGTGTTGGCCTGGATTGGTGTCTCTGCCTGGGGATGAGAGAGCTGTGAAGGGGAGGAAGGAGTTAAGGTCAGGACAGAGTGTCCAACAGGAGTGAGCCCCTGGCTGTGCAGGGAGACTCTTCTGTTGTGCTGTGCTCTTTCCATACAAAGGATTGCAAAGATCAACCCTGGACCAGGGCAGAGATCCCACTGCTGTGTCCCTGGGCATTCCTCCCTGGCACAGAGGAGGTGCCCAGATCCATCCCCAGGCCTGTGTCCTGTCCTTAGAGCCTTCTCTGATACTCTGGGGCTCCAGCTCGTGGTGCCACCTTCGCTGATCCTGAGCACCAAGGAGTGTGTGAATGGGAAGGAAAGCAGTTCCAGTTTACCCACATTTGTTACGTTTGATATGAGCAGACGGTCATAATGAAAAAAAAAAAAAGAAAAAAAGAAAATCTTCTAGCGTGAAGCCCAAGAGATGGGTGGATTTAAGTGCTATTAAGAGATTACTGGTAATGCCCAGCTGTGTGTGTTGGTTCAGCTGCGAGGCAGCAGCTCAGCAGCACAGTCTCGTTCCTCCTCAGCCCATCCCTGAGCTCTGGAGCCCCATCTCTTCTTAGCAAAGGCCCTCTGGTGTCCCCATCTCCTCTATCTTTTCCTCTCTGCTCGTCTCAGCAGGCTCCCCGAGCCCTGCCAGCAGCACCCACGGGGATGGGAGGGAAGGTTTCTCTGGGATGTCCATACATTGATCAGGATGCCTCTTGCTGTTGGACATGGAGCTGCAGCCCCAAAGCTCCTGGTTTTGAGGGGGGAAACAGCTCCTGGCACTGCTCCTACGTGTGCCTGAGGTCAGGGTGAGGAGCCTCAGCTGGAAGGTTTGTGCTCACTGGCCTTAGTTTGAGCCATTCACACTTCCCATGACAGCTCCTTGATGACGATGATGATGATGAGTGCTTCTCTCCACCAAGCCACTTTTGGCGGTGAATTAAATCATTGCATTTCCCCCCCACCCCTTTCCAGTATTCAGTGTTCTGAGCTAAATTAGAATAGGAACCTTTTCAAACCGTTCCCTTAATAAAAGTATTTAGTTAATAGATGATGCATAGCTCACAAAGCTTGCAAGAATCTGACATGGGGTATCATAATATTATGATATTTAACAGCAAAACCTACTGCATTATCAACTTACCTCTATAGCATGGAGGAGGCAACAGCTGAGGCATAAAAACTAATGCTTCAGTGTGACAGAGCTAAAATTGAACTTGGCAATTACCGCGTGCCTGATTCGCAGCATTGTGAAGTGAAGCTACTATATAAATCAGCTCCAGTAATCACAGGGTTTAAAATTAGTCAGTTACTATTAACTCTGCCAGTGTTAGCATATGCTGAAGAATTATAAAAGTGAAAGGTATAGAATATCTAAAGTACAGGTTTAAAGTAAACCACTTGAACAAGCTCCCAGTGGGAGGATTTGAAGTTCATGCAGAAGTAAGGTTTTGGATACTCTGACAAAGGGTTGTGGAACACATTTAATTGCACATTGCTGTCTAATCTTTTGAATGCTTAACATCCTTTCGAAAGCACCTTTTCATGTTCCCAAGACTTTCACAGTTCACAGAGGGTAGAGTGATGATTGAATTTAATTTTTCCTCCCCTACAGGATTTTTTTTTTTTCAGAGCAGCACAATTCAAATAGTTTGCAGAGCTCTTCAATGCCAGGCATAGAAAAAAGGAAACAGCAGGATAATGTTTTAAAATCATTATGGGGAAGTGAAAGGCTGCTCTGAGCACAGCACAGAAATTAGTAACTGCTATGATTGCTAAATTTTTATTCCATGCAAAATTCATGGAATTTGCTGCTATAAAAAAATAAGGGAGTCAAGTTATTTAATAGGATTCTAAATTATGTAGGATGCACAAATATTTTATATGGGGCAGGCATTTATATGTGTGTGTTTCTGTAGGAGAGCAGGAGCTGGGAGCAGCTCTGCTGGGGTCAGGTGGCTGCTGCCCTGTCCAGTCCTGTTCCCTCATTCCTCTGCTTCATATCAACGTTTTCAGCTCCATTTTGGAATTAACACTGTTTTGGTCTCAGTGACACCCGAGTGTGATGAGTGTGCTTGGGTTTGTGACCTCCAGAGGCTTTCTAGGAAGGGTGAGGGCAGGCAGCTGCCTGTCTGTGCCCCTTGCTCTGTCAGGGGTTGTGTCACACGTCATTGCTCTTCTGATCACAGGGACCTCGTGCTCGTGGCTTTTGCTGTGGGGGCTGTGCTGTCCTGGGGTGATCCTGAATGAGTTGCATCCAGGGTCAGAGTGATGGAGGGCATGGCACAGTGCCCTCGGGTCTGTCAGCCTGCCCTGGGCTGCTCCTAAAGGATGCTCTGGCACTTGGTCTCATTTCAAATGCCTCAGTGCCTGGTTTCTCCCTCTTGCATCCCCTCCAGGGAAGGTGGGCTGCACTCTGTGGTGGCTGGTGGGCACATTAACCGAGGGATTGTGAGGATGCTACGAAGGAAAGGACCTTAGGAGGCACTCCCCAGGTTAGGGTGACAGGAAGAGACTTCTCCCAGGATCCCTTGTTGGATTATGTAGGTGTACCCCAATTCTGTTTCCCTGACTGGCCCATTGCCCTCCCTGCCCCTTTCTACCCCATTTGTCCAAGACCATTGGCCCCTGGTGCTCCCCTCCCCCTAACCCTGGACCCTCCCCTGATG
>VZRF01009259.1:4660-126238 GCA_013396875.1 Vireo altiloquus | reverse complement strand
GGTGCCGCCCCCGGCGCTTACTACTGCGTCCCTTTCTCAGTGTCAGTCCGGCGCACGGTGCGCATGCGCGGCGGGCGCTGCGCTGGCCGGCGGGGCTGGGGCGAGCGCTGTGGCTGCCGCGGGCGGGGGGCGGGAGCACGGGGAGCGGGCAGCGGGAGGGTGCGGAGCCGGAGCCGCCAGCTAGAGCCGGCAGCCGCAGCCGGCGGGAGCAGCGAAACAGAGGATGCCTGCCGCCCGCTCGCCGCTTCTCTGTGCGCCCGCCATCTCCTCCACGTCCTCATGAATTAGGGCTTCGCGGTGGGGGTGGGGGACGGCAGCGAGCTCCCCGGCAGAACCTGCGCCCCAGGAATGGCCGGCTCGGTGAGTGAGTACCGCGGGTCTCCTCCGGCCCGTGCTGCCCGGCGCCGCCGGCAAGGGGTTGGCGTGACTGGGGATTTCTCTTCGCGTGTGGCTTTCCCTGCCTCCCGCTGCTCCCGGCGGCGGCGCGGCGCGCGCACGCACTTGGAGGGAGCCGTGGTCCTGCCGCCGCAGCGCGGGCAGCGAACGCGGAGGCGCCGAGGGCAGGACGGAGCGTTCCTGACAGTGGACCCCGAGTCGTCTCCCCGCGCTCTCCCGCTGGCACCGAGCGCTATTGTACGCTCTCGCCTCTGGGGCCGTTTTTTTGTTGTTGCGGCGGTGCCTTGGTTGGAGAGTTGGTTTTGCCAGCTCTCTCCCCACCAAATCCTTTTTGCGGTGTGTATGGCACCGCTGTGTCCATGCGTCCCTGTACCGCCCGCGATGGAGCCGGTTCCCCCCGGCCGCTCGCCCCATCACCGCTTGTTGGGGCGCTCACCGGCCGCTCCCCGCCTCTTCCCCTGCAGTGTGCCGTCCAGGTGAAGCTGGAGCTGGGACACCGAGCCCAGGTCAGGAAGAAACCCACCGTGGAGGGCTTCACCCACGACTGGATGGTGTTTGTCAGAGGGCCTGAGCACAGCAACATTCAGCACTTCGTGGAGAAAGTCATCTTTCACCTGCACGAGAGCTTCCCCAGGCCGAAAAGAGGTAGTGGGGTCTCCCCTGGGACGAGTACTTGGAGGCGGCCCGGAGCGGGCGTAGGCTATGGGTTTGTGCCGGTCTCGGTGGAGAACAAAAGCGGCCGCCAGTGTGGTGGTGGGCTGCCGGGGCTCTTCTCCCGCCGCTCGTAGGGCTGTCCGGGGTCGGGAGGGGCTCCTCTGTGCCCTGGCACGCACTTGCTGCTGCGGGATGTCCACTCGCGGTTGCCCGTGGTCGCAGAACTTGGTCCAGCCGTGGATGTGGGTCCCGACTCCTTCTGGTCGCTCGGTTGTGGGTCGTACGGAGTTAGCTTCTGTCCCAGCGTAGGTCTTCACTAGCGATTTTTGCCCACGTGTTACTTTCTTCTGGCTGGTGTTGTTTTCTTTCGATGTCCTGTATGAATGGAATAGGGATGCCTGGGCATGTATTCCTGTTCCAATTTCGGTACTTGTGTTTGGACGTCCTCAACACCCTACGTGTTTGTCTCCTGGGGTTCATCTTTTCGTCAGTACATAAAAGGATCTAAAAAGGTGTGTATACGTGGTGCATATGTACCCATACAAGTTTGACTGGGAGACATGTAAAAAGCCTTTGGTTTTCAGATTTATTTTCTGAACCTTTACTTGTCTTAATTATTGTAGTGGGATTGGTTGAGGTAACGGTACAGATAAAACAAGTGAGCAGGTTTATTTATCTATAAAGACACAATGCTTAGGAGTTATCTTTCATTTGATCTGTAATCTTTATTGGCATCTAGTACTTCTCCAGTTCCTTAGAACAGCATAATCATAAATCTTGTCTGCTTGGAACTAGGTGGGGATAAATTGAATGTTCGCAGAGCAAAAGATAGGAAAATTGTCGGTGTTGAGATAAAAAAAGCTTTGTTTTTTGGTAGGTTGAAAACATAGTTTGATTTAATGTTTCTCAATTGGAAAATACCAAGCTGTGACTTTTTTTATGTCAATGACTGTGTTTTCTCTGGAATACTTTCCTTCCCTCAGAGTATAAGAATTGCAGTATTTCAGCTTCAGAGTTTATCTTCTGAAGTACAGACTATTCATTCCCTTTTATTTTCACAGAGTCAGTATATTTTTTTAGATCTATTGTAAATTGGTGCAGTACTACACAAATGTTTTTCAGTGAATCGTATGAAATACTGCAGTATTACTGTCGAATTAAATTGCCTAGCTTGCCCTGGTTAGTCTTCCTCTTGCGTTCTTCTATTTCTTGTGCAAAAAGGTATGACTCTAAGTCAATCTAAACAGTTTGGCAGAAAAACTCCTGAGAATAGGTCTAAGGAGCCTAAATATCTGAGATAGTGTTATCCATGTTCAGTGAATTAGATGATGTGTTATATGAAATCAGTGATAAAAAGTATTCTTAATCCTTGAAGTCTGGCCTGCATAAGTGGTCCTGTCTGCTGTTATTATCTGCTATATTTATTTAGTTGCTGTCTGGCCTCCAGGAGCATTAGTCTGCTGCCCAAATTTGGTTGCTAGGTGTGATGTGGAGCTTGCTAATAAGAATATAGTCCAGGACTTCTACAAGTGAGGGATACATCGTTTGCTACTTGCTTTGGGTCTCCAGATGCTGAGTTCAGTTATATAGTCATTTAAGTAATTATTTTAGAGTGTTTATTTTGGAGTTTTGTCCATGTGCATCATTTTCATGATGTGGTAGCTGCTGGGAAAGATACCCTCTTATATATCCTGGAAGGGAACTTGTTGTACAGTTCTTGCACATGCCTTGGATTGAAGGAGAGCTCTGCAGCCACTCTCATTCAGCAGATTATAACTTGGATGGCAGGCACTCCATTCACTTCTGGGCTTTGCTTAGCCTCTTAAAATTGCTGGTGCTGAAGACATTTCAGGTCCTTGAAATCACATTGGGGGAATGATCTATGTATGAATTACCTAGAATGTTTTCTGCCATTGAAAAGTGTTTAAAGGGTGGTGGAAATGTGTGCCTTGTAAATGGGAGCACTTTGTCTTTCTAGTTTAGGAAGAAAATGTTCTGTTAAAATTTTTGACTGAAGTATTCTAAGGTTTTTTTTGGTCTCTGTAAATCAGTGCTGCTAGTTTGGCTTGATACCTCGAGTGTTGCATATTTAATAGAATGATATGCATGTTTGAAGTGTTAGTCAAACTACCTGTTTTCCATCACTTTGTCTGCAGTTATATACTTTATTATTTTAGCATAGGATAATTTACCACTTGGAGATACTTGGTAATTTCTCAAACTTTTCCTGAGCCATGGGTTTAGCATGCTGAAATTAAGTGTACAATATTAGTCAAAATCAAGTAGTAGTATACTGGCTAGCCATAATACTACCTAGTTGTCTGGTGTTCTTTTCCTGAGTGTTCTTTTTATCTCTGCATTCATTATAAGAATGGCTGCTCTAAGATGTATGCTTGTTAGGAAAATTTTTAGTTTATTCAGTCTATATATAAAGATCATGTATCAATTTGAAAACAATAAATCAACAAGGTAACATAGGTATTATTAGCTCATGAAGTATTTCTGTTGCTAGATCACTTTTTATTAGGGGCACAGTAATTCCAGCTACGAGGGGAGGCAAAGGAGATAAATTATTGCCAGGTCATTTGCTTTGCAAATTTATGAGAATAGCTGGATAAACTGTCAGTTTGCCAGATACAACTATGGCTTTACTTATCTGTTTATGCTAGAAATTTTGGAAATACTGGATGTTGGCAGTGAGTTTGCAGAGGTGTGTCCAAGTGTTTGTTCTGCTAATAGTTGCTACAGAGCAAGCAGGATCCTGTATACCGAAGTTGCATTAGTTTTAAGGTGGCAACGTAGATAGGAGTGGTGTTCAGTCATTGAAGTGCAGAGCAGGTTGGTTTGTGTGTGTTGGTAGGATGGAAGGGTGATGGTGACTAACAGGGCACAAAGTGTAGATAAGCTTGAGTGACCTCATAAAATAGTATTCCTCATCATTTAGTCTGTCGCACCTTAAAATCCTGAGCTTGGCAGTGGTTTTATTGCTTTCTATTTGCCTTATGATGACTGAGTGCCTAAGTTTATCCTTGCATGGTGGAGTATACAGGAGTGTGCAGTGACTGGTTCTTTTTACTTCGTCGCATTTAATGGCCTGCTACTGCTATCTGATTTCCATGAGTAGTTTCATGGGGGGGTGGCGAGTGGATTGCTTGTCACAATAAAGAGAGTAGAGTCATGCCCAGACTCAATTTTGAGAAGCATTTGCTAGACAAAAGCTCTCTAGGATCATCATGCAATCACAAATGCTGCTGTTTGCAAATCTTGTCTGTGATGCTGATGTAAATTGATTAAGGGAAGATATGGAGAATTTTTAGAATTCTACCTTTATTTCAAAGCACGTGCTATTTACCTTTCATTATTCATGTGAATAAAATAGTCCTATGTGTAGAAGTGAAGTATTTTAAAGCATGTCTTTGAAACAAGATGTGTCACCAGATTGTGGTTAATTTTGATCCACTGCTATACTGCATCCAAAAGAGAAGCTGTTATTCTTGCATCATGTCTCATTAATTGTATGGATGCTAGGCAATGTAGAAGTATTTTCTTCTACTTGCCTAACAAGTGCTGATGCTCTTCAACAGTTGCTTGACTTTCTCTTACAGTATTTCAGTGGGATAAGGAAAGATATATTTTGTGTTTTGATGACCTGTAAACATACCTCAAAAACAGCATTTGAACTACTGTGTTCTGAGTCATTAAATTTCTGATAATCAGTGGTACATTTTGACAAACTAAATTATTCCTATTAAAGGAAGAAAAAGGGTGAGCAGTGCTTCTGTGCTGATAGCTTAGTCAATGTGAAAATGTTGGTTTGGTCACTGGAATGTTGTAACTTTCAAAGTGAGAGATGTTATTTTGCTCTGTGGAGCTGAGAGCGACACTGCTTAGTGCATTTCTTAGCTCAGTAAGTTTTACAATGGTATAGCAAAGTGGTGGTAGTAAAGACGCTTGGTATTCTACTACAAGAAGAACCACCTGTAATAGTCTTCAAGAAAGTTCACATTTCCAGCATTGGTTGTTTTCATTAAGGTTGTCTGTTAGTGCAGAATGAGATTTTAGTGAACCATAACAGTTTGAAATATATTTAGCTACTGTAAAAGATGCTAAATGCCTTTTGCTATTCTTGCTTAATAATTTTTCCTTTCCATGATTTTTAACTGTTAAAAAAAATCTTTTTGTTCTCCATTTAGAGTCAGTGAGAGTCTTAACTCTATTAATTTTAGTGAACCGAGTGGTGTGAGGATAGGGACCCACAAGTGGATTCTTCCCAGATGACTGAAGTTTTCCTTTCATATCAGTGAGTGCAGGCAGACCATCAAGATCACTAAACAGGCAACCAGTTTTATGCTATGTATTTTAGTAGAATATTTAGCTACACATCTAAGAACTTACATCAGTTTTAGGTTTGTTTTCTTTGCTTTTTTCCCCTCATAAATATACCTGAGCCAAACCATCTAAGTATGATAGGCACACAGGAATTTCTTTTTCATCCGTCTAACAGATATGAGTTTGATACTGTATCGTTTAGGACAGTTGTCGCTCTTAGTTGCAAGATGGTCATATGAAATGATTGATATCTAGTGAAGAAATTCATTTGTGTAACAGGAAACTTTTGAGGTTTAATTTTGCTACTGCTGAATAGAAAGGTGAATGGCTTTGAGAATTCACATGTGGTTTTAGGTGCACTTTCTAATTCAGCCAGATGCAAATCAAAAGGGCATTTCACAGACTTGAAAGTGAAAAAAGTTTGATTATAAGGAAGCTATCATGTTTTATATTTACACGAGTGACATCAGTAAATAATTTGTGGCTTTGATTTTAAGATGCTGTGTGTACAGGAAACCCGATTTGTAATAAATAATTTCCCTTCGCTAATATGACTCAAAAAATAATCACATTCAAAGCCAATATTTAGACTTTATTCAGAAGCAAACAGTGTGAAAAAAAGGGAAATAATAGGTCTGCTACATCTTCAAGTGTCAAAAACCTTTTCAAGTCTATTTGCACAGTTTTTTTATGTGGTTTAATTCTGTGATTTATGTGTTCAGTGTGTGCTTTTTTTCATTTTCCTGCATGGGAGGGGTGCTACTTCTATTTACATTTCTTCTCCCTGCAAGCATGTTTCTGCAAGGGCAAATGCCGATTTGTGTCAGAAACTGCTAATCAGTTCTGATTATCTTAAGTTTTAAAATATTGACTTTGGTTATTTATTTCACATTACATTAAATTTGTATAACGTTTAGTTGCTGAAACAGTATTTTTAGTTTTAAGAAGCTCTAGTTACTTCTTACTAAAGCTACAGTATTAATATTTGCTGATTGTAACTCTTCTAGATTTTAGATGGCAGGAAGTGTAGTTTCAGGGCTGTTGTACAAATAGGATAGCTGTAGAATAATACTTGCTTGAAGCAGAGAAAACCAGATTGTTCTGTGTAAGATCAAATCTATCACTTCTTTTAGTAAGATGAGGGAGAAGATACCTCAGTATTAAAACTGGAGATAGTTAAATTTCTTAGCATTTATTTGAGAAAATGAAAACAACTGTGTTGTTCAGTATTTATTATTGTGACTCTGTTTACATCTGTGCAGTTTTTATCCTTAGAAAAATAAATGCGTCAGAAATGTTTGAACCATGTATTTTTTGCAACTACAGGTTCAACAATATGAACTGCAGGCATAATTACATCTGTTAAGATTTAGTAAGTTGTAAAATGTTGGACCTAGATTTGTTACTTTTTTTTATGGTACTGTTTAAGTATGAAGGCTATTTTTCTAACAATGTTGAGCAATATACTTAGGATTCAGGGGTTTTTTTTGGGTTTGGGCTTGGTTTTGGGGTTTTTTATAATTTTATATTCAAGTTTTGGGGAGAAGTGTTGAAGGGGATTAATCTGTCCTTTGTTCTGGTAGAATCTGTAAAAAAGACAAGTTGACAGTGGCAACCTGAATATAAAGCCTGTTGATGATGCTTGCAACAGCTGAGGAAAACACAGTTGATTTATAAATGTTTAATACAGAATTAAGTCTATAGGCTGCTGAATCTTGACTACATGAATTTTTGTGAGGTTCTTGCGATGAATACCTGCAATTTTAAACCAGCACAATTTAGTTCATAGATGATAATCTTCTTTCTTCCCTACCTGGCAGTGATTGATAGATATATATGAAGGCAAAGGAACAGTCAAATTCTAGCATTTGTATATGTTTGCATGAAAATGATGATTTCCCATCTTGTCATAAGACATTTAGCTTGTAATTCAAGATGTTGTTTGCTTTTTGTCTGATTTTTGCATTTTTGATTTGCCTTTTAGTATATAAGGGCCTGGAAGAACAGACTGGTGTATAAAATATTTGTATGCTTACTTAAATATCTGTGTGGGAATTGATTTTAGATTAATTCTATTTATGTATGTCATCAGAGAGTTTCTTATCAGTTTCTTTGGCTTAACTCTCTCCCTTGTTTGCCAGATATGGGCTATATCACACTGTTAATCCTGTGCCAAACTCCTGTACTGACTCTGACTTTCTAGAGGAATACAAGTTTGTTTCTTTGAGCTCCCTGGATGAGCCCAGTGGTGCTGTATGAGTTTGATTTTAAAATTTGTGCACACTATGACAACAGAGGTCTTGACAGCTGTAACATCATCTAAAAGACAGATCAAATGTAATTTCTTTAAAATGCAATTCAGACATATTCTGAGCAGGTGATGCATACAAATTACAATTGTATAACTTCAGTGACTTGTCCATAATTCTATGTAAAAAACCATATGACTGCACACAGTAGGATGGATGTATTTTTCCTAAGGTATCTTGGTCATAAAGGTAAGTACCAGCGTAGGTGTTTCTATTTCCAAGTGGTTACGATAACGAAGTGAATTATTATATATAACAAAGCAAAACAAGAGCAGAAATGAATAGTGCGGACGTGGTTTGATTTTGCTGATGATTCCTGGGATATACTGTGGTTTTCAATAAGTCTAAATTTACTATTTGCAACTGCAGTTCTAAAGCTCATACAGAAGAATTCCACCCAATTCAGTGAGATGCTAATTGTTTTACTCATTCTACATAGAAGTATTGTGAACATAACATACATCTTGAAATAGGGATTGACAGACAAGGGTAGGCTTGTAGGCGAAATTGAGGACTATGTATACCTAGAGGGAGACAGTATTTTACCTTTCATATGCAAACTTTAAAGGGCAAGTTATCCAGGAAAGAATAATGTGGAGAGTCAGTGGAAACAGAACTACTTGACATTGTGGGCTAGAGGCCAGCAATCATGTTGTTTTCTGTCATGTCTGTGGAAAAATGGCAGGTCCAAAAATGTTTGCTGTTACTCAAAGCAGCTTTTCTTGTAATGAATTTTTCATGAGGAATTTTGATTGATAGGTATTAAATGGATGAATGGAATTTTAATTCCTCTTGTTATCCTGTACGAGGCTCTGTAAGAACAAAAAATATGCACATTTAATTTTACATAATGTAAATTTCAAGTGAGTATTTTATTGAAGAACTTTGTAAAAACAATTTACACTGTGGGAGTTTGTGTCATCACAGCACCAGCACCATGCTTTGTTGAAAAGAAGGCGAGAGGTGTATTAAACTTGAAATCTTGTGCACTCTCTGAACAAGGAGATGCACAGACCTGGTGTAATATTCAAGGGCAGGTATTTTTAGCTAGGATACTGCCTGATGATTTTTATTTTTGTGGCTTTTTTTTTCTTTTTTGGTTGTCTTGTTGGGTATTTTTTTGTTTTGTTTTAATTTTGTTAACTTTTTTCTTCTTACCCAGCCTGGGGGTGCACTGTAATTCTGGAGACTCTTCATGTCTTAAAATGACTTAATATGACTACAAAGAAAAGTAAAACTATGTGGAAGAATAAAGTATATTGAAATGTGTACAGTCTCCAGCCTGTTTCTGTGAAAAGATCTTAATGAATATTGCTTGGAAATAGTTCTAAAAAAGTGTTTTTTTAAATATACCTAAACATAAAAAGCTGAAAACCTTTCACTTTTAAAAGGTAGTGCCCCATTGCAATGTTTTTTTGAGACAGTGTTGTATTTTGTCTCTGTGACATAAGCTTTTGCTAGGGTAAAGAAAAGGACCCTAATAAACAGAATGGTAAGAGCAGTTCTTTTCAGTCAGATCCAGTGCCCAGCCCTTTGCATCCTGTATCCAGTTGCTGCCTTTCACTAGAGGAATGCTTAGTAAGCAGAGGTGCTGTCCACGGTCCGTGTCCTGCGCGCAGTGTGGGCTCGCCTGCCCCATCTGCGTCTCGCAAGACTTGGGGGTTTTGTTTGGCTGAGCAGTGGCCCAGCAGGCACTGTATTCCAGAGCCTGGCTCCTGTGCGGCACAGGCTGCACGCGAGTGACCCAATGGACAGACCGACAGGGAGACAGAGGTGCATATCTACTGCCAGTGTGTAACTCTGCATAGGATCTGCACTGGAGGTTTTAAGAAATGGGGAGGAAGGGTGTGGATGGGTTTTGTTGTATTTGAAGACCGAATGTGAAAAGTATTTGTGTATATTGTTCCCTAAATTTAGTAGCTGACAAGGGGATGGAAGTGCAGTTGAACTAGTTTTATGCAAGGTCAGTTAACTATACAAAAAAGTCCTTAAAAGGTAAATTTCAGATATCAAAAAAATAATGAGCTGGGTATCGGCAAAAGCAATACTAAGGAATAAAGAGATAAGGTTAAGAAAAATACTTAGAAACCTTTCTTTTTCTTTGAGAGAGTTAAAAAAAACCCCAAAAGGTATGTTTTGTAAACGTATTGCTTTGTTTAGTCTCTCCTTTAGAGCTTTCCAAAGAAATCTTTATTTGCTATATAGAAATCAGAAGATACTGTTCTTGTGAATTCCTCTGTAATATCTGAAGGTTCCTAATCTGTTTTATTCTTGCTACTGTTATGTCTCTCAGAGCTGCAAAGGTCTGCTCCTGTCTGTGATAAAATTATTGCACTGTGAAGACTAAATCGTTTTGACACTCAAGTTGTTATTTCTTTGCCTGGCTGCCACTAATGTGTCTGAAGTGTTTTTTAATTAAGTGTGTGGCTTCTGTGAGTATTGTAAGTGCTTCCATTTGTACCTAGTAAATATTCTAAAACAAAAGGTCCCAACTTAAATTTGGTATGGCTTTTTTTGGCCCCTTTCACTTGGGCTACGTTTTAGCCCATTTCTCCAGAATGTTGCTGTGATGTCTTTTCAGGAAAAAGTATTTTACCCATAACTTATAGTCTACTCATTAATTCATTACAGTTAGGTTAATAGAAGTTGCAATATAGCACTAATTGCATTATCCTTTCTATTTAAAGAATAGAGATACTTCAGGAAGGCTTCTCAAGCTGTAATATTTTTTTTTTTTTTAGATTGGTCATAGTGTGAGACTCTTGCTTGAGAAAAAGGAAACCAGAATACATAAATGTATTCCCTATCTTGTGGTCTTAAACTCTTCTCTGTGCAAATATGGGGAGGTAATCACTCCCCAACCTGTCTCTGTAATTACCTAGTATCCTTTCTTCTAACAATGTTGGCTTTTATTATTCTCTGTACAATTCTTCCCTGGGTAATTTTTTAAATAAAAGCTGTTACAGCTGACTGAAAAATGCTGTAAGTTATTTGTGTGTCA
Source organism: Vireo altiloquus (assembly GCA_013396875.1). Taxonomy (NCBI): domain Eukaryota; kingdom Metazoa; phylum Chordata; class Aves; order Passeriformes; family Vireonidae; genus Vireo; species Vireo altiloquus. Next base: position 115,549 of record VZRF01009259.1, on the reverse strand, counting down.
GTTATTGTGAAGCAACTCCATCCAAGCTCTTTGGATGTTTTTGCCAGTCATGTACAAATACACCAAGACCAGCCCTTGAACCTAAATCAAAAAGGGCAACCAGCATCAGTAAAATACGTGTTTGCTTCTGCAGGTTCTGCTCTCCTAGTGGGTATTTCCTGGAAACTAAATAGAAACAAATTGGTTTCGATGAAGCAGATGTACGTTAGGTTACTTCCTTGAATTTGTGATATAATAGAGGCAAAGTTAAACAATCTTTGCAGACTTTGCAAGTATTGAAACAAAAATTGATTTGTATTACATTACTGATCTTGGACTGCAGAGATATTTCCTTAAATTTTTGTCTTAATGCCTGAACTGAAGTTTACTTTTGTTGAAATACTAATACACTGCTTGGAGATTGACATTTTAAGCATACAGTTAAAAGTAGCTATTGTGTTTCAATGTGGAATATTTAAATTGTGGCTTAGGTGTTTGGGTTTTTTTGTTGTGTTTTTTTTTTGTTTGGGGTTTTTTTGGTTTGTTTGTTTGTTTTTAGTTTTGTGGGTTTTTTTTTTCAATTTGTGTTTGGGAGTCATTTTGATGTGGGATGTTGTCAATATGGGTATTCTAGACAATGAAAAATTTTACATTTTAGTTTAAGTTCCTTCCTTTGTAGTCTGTCCTTAGATCTAGTCAACAGTATTTTCTTGATTAAAATCTAAATTAACCTCTGGTTTTTGGAATCAGTTTAATGATCATTTTATATGTATTATTTTAAGATACAGGGGTAGCACACAGTCTGCAAATGTGTTCACATGTATTGTGATTTTATAGGCTTTGTTTTAACAATAAGTGATTTTGGAACCTAATGCAGTGATTGGATAAGTTTGTTTGCCTTGAAGCTTCAGTCACTTCTAAACTCAGAAAATTTCTGGAACATTGTTTTACTGAACAGTTTTATTCTGAAATAAAGAAAACTGGCATCTGTATTGTTATATGAAAAACACCAAAGGAAATTAATGGTTTTTAAGGCTGTCATGCAATCAGACACTGAAGATGAGGCTTCTTCCTGCTCTCTGGAGACAGATATTTTCTTTCATACATTTTTATGCAGCCTGTTGTACTGTACATTAATGTTACATAGCTGGTATCTAGACCACTTCTGTAACAGTTTTAACAAAACCGGTGTGGGGGCCCATTGGGGGCCCAATGATTTAATTGCAGATTAGGGATACACTATGTGCAAAATGCCTCCAGCAATGGCCAACTTTGGGATTTGAAAGGGTTTTAGCCATTTTCCTTCCCAGACTTAAGAAGAGTGGACTTCATAAAAATTGGGGAAAATTCTAAATGATCGTAAGAAGCATGTTTTTTCAAAAGTGCCACAAAAGAATGGAACATGGGCACTAATTAGGAAAGGCTAAATATTAAGTGTTCCTCTCCCTTTTTTGATATTCACTTTATTGACTGAACCATTTGTTAGAGATCACCAGGTTAGTACTTACACTTAAGAGGATGGACTTAGAATAAAATTGTTGTTGTTTGTTGGGTTTTGGTTTTGTTTTTTTTTTTTTGTGGTTTGGTGGTTTTGGATGTTGCTAATCTTCTGCAGCACCTCTAGAACCTGCGAATTCATTCTGTGAGGAGAAAAAATGTGACATGGGTGCATGTGCCTCATGTATACAAATTATACGTGTACTCATTTATATACTTCTAGAATAGAAAGCTCATAATTCTGATTTAATATTGATTCCACCTGTTTACATTCATATGTGCCTGTGCGCAGTAGGAAGTACTGGCAAAAATTTTTTAACTTTCAACCAAAACCCAGCAGACAAATAGCAGGGAATTTAAAGATGTTTTGCAATTTTATGTGTCTACACCAATGTGAATAATATTACTCAAATAGTGTTTTCTTTGGCCAATATGAAAGTTTCTCTCGTGTCAAGAAATGTAGTAATCAGTCTTCAATTTGTTCAGTTGAATCTCTTTGAAATTCCAGGTTACGACACAAAAATGTTGCTGGAGTTATTTAAAGGGATTATAGTGTTGTCCTCTTGCCTTTTTCAGAGATTTTTTCATGGTTATCAGAAATCATGTTGGTACAGAAAAAAAACAGTGTCCCCAGCTTAAATGAGGGGGAGACCCTTCCATATTAAAAATAATAATGATACAAATGTAAAACAGACCTATATAAACTCTCAGGTTCTTGTCATTGTTTAATCTCTGTGTGTTTGTAGTCTGCTACTGGCAATAACAGTACCATAAAGGGAAGGATATCTTTGTTTCCTCTGCAGACTTAGACACTTTCTGCATTTTCCTTTACAAGTTATGATTATTTGTCACTCCTTTATTTGCTTCCACACAAGAAGAGCTGAATGCTCAAGCAGGAAAATGTGCTTCCCACCTTGCAGAAAGTGCTGGAGAATCAGGTGTAGTGTGCCTTATGCCTTCTTTCTCAAGGTGTCTGTAGATTTTTCTTCTGTGAAGCAGTGTTGATTTAAACCACTGCTGTATCTTACCTGTGCTTGTTCTAAGTCACTTTCAAACATGATCATCCCAGTGCTAAGGTTTTGGTGTGTTCATGTTTGAACATGTGGGAATTAAAATCCCTTATTTTCCTTCTGTGCCTTCTGGAAATTAGATTTTTAGCATTGCCCTAAGATGGCTTTGAAGCCCTACAGGCAAGCTGGAATATCAAAGGGCTACAGGAATTCAGCCATAAATGTTTTATGGCTTGCCAGAAATCAGCCCTATTTGTATAGGTAGCATAGAAAATAGCTGTGATTTGACAATTTGGTGCGATTTATATCCACCATAAAAATAATAAAAAAAGTTAAAGGGCTATTTTGGAAGCCGGAACTAAGCTGTAAATGCTAATTGCTTCTCCGTTTTCTCAAAGGAACAAAAAGGAAAAAGGGTTTAGAAAGCTTTCTATTGAAGAAAAGTTAAAAAGAACCTTAGCCTACTTTAAGGATATCTAATACTGTACTTGCACTGTGAAATTGCACATTTTTCTTTCATTTAGTACATTTAGATCATGCCATCCAAAATGCGTATATTAATATGAACTTAATTACTAGTAAGTCAGAATGAGAGTTCATGCAAACTTTTGCAGCAGTATGAGTAAGTATTCCAAGTGACCTCACCTCTGGAAAATTGGGATTAGTTATTTTTCTTTTGTGAGTATAATCTTGGTGCCCTTGCTGTCTTCTGGAAGTCTTGCTCCGAATTACTTGTCCAGGTACCATTTGGGACTGAAAGGTTAAGTGTGCAAACCAGAAGCTGTAGTTTGATACCTTCTTGGTTGCTTTGGAAAGTCCTCTTGGAAATGTTGGTAATCTTAGTTGGAAACCAAATAAGGGTTTGGTAAGTAACCAAGGGGTTGGGAAGTGCTGTATACCCACAAAGAAGTTTTTCTTTCTTCTGTGCTGATGAGCACCTGGTGGCACTGACTTACTTGCATTTGTCTTGTTTTTCACTTGGCTGTACAGAGTACTCTAAACGTGTGAATATATTTTTAAGGTTATCCCAGAACCCAGTGTAGGGGAGTGACGTAGGGAAGGAGTGTTCTCTGGGTTACCATTCAGTGTCTTGTGGTAATAGGAAATGCTTGAAGATAATTTCTTAAAAAATGTAGCATTTAAAGAGATGTGACTTGGTATTAGGAGAACCTAATTGCCATGATTAGGAGACGTGTTGCTGTGTCTCTCTGCATGTCTGATGCAGAAATGTGGTACTGCAAGTCACTTGGTAAAGTAACAAAACCACTTGGTAGCAGATAAAAATTCCAGTACCTAACAATTACAGGGGCATCGAGGCCATAGTGTTGCAACCAGTGTTGAGCATTTAGTTGTCTATACTCTGTAAATACAGCAGAGCATGAAAGGAAAAAGTGATCCAACTTAAAAATGAAAATTTGAGACCTAGAAAAATCAATGACCCAGTACAGCAGGCTGAGCATAGCAGAGGCTAACAATTCTGTTCTAGTAATCATCCTTTTGCTGGTCTGTGTAGGCCTGCAGGTATCCAAGCTGTTTCTAATAGATTAAGCACACCTGATTTCTTTGTCTCTGATCTCTTTCTGGTTCTAGAAAGCTGCTCATTTCTTTTGGAATGTTAATATTGTTCAAGAAGCAGTGAAACTTCTGTTTGCTATTGGACTTAACTTGATACATGAGCAAGGTTGGGCACTTCTAGTACTGGCCTACCCTATCAAATCTCAGTATTCCTGTTGGCTCTTATTCTGAAAATCTCTGAAAGAGATTTTTATCTCAAGAATTAATGCTATTCATCTTGCTACCAGTGGCAGTCCTGTCACTAAAAAGACTGATTTCTTTATTTTGCCTTTGTCTTGTGATATCTGGAGTTGACTGGACATTTTAATAAGCTGAGGGATTTTTCTTAAATTCATTCCTTCTAGATATCTAGATTTAAAGCTGTTTGTTCTCAATGCCTTTTAGCCTCTCTGGTTATACCTGTAGTTGGTTTCCAGATTTCACATTCATCTGTTGAAGATGGAAGAAACACTTGAAGATTTGTACGTGTGCTTGTCATATAGACTGGGTCTTTTTCAGTAACTAAATCTTGCTTTTAAGACATAGGTATCTCTTCTCAGTTTATGGTGTTTGAATGTTGTCTCCTGATTTGTCTTGCTAGTATCCATAGTTTAGCAGTGCTTATGGTTCAATTCTTGGGCTTCTCAGTGAGCTAACAATATCCTTGCTGGGATGGAACTCTTTAAAAGTAGCTGGTGAGGATTTGGATTCTCTTAGCTTTTTATTGCATCAAATGTGTATTCTCTTTCCTCTTTTGAAAAGCTTTGCCAGAAATGGAAACCATACAGTTGATTCAAGATGAAGGACAAATCCCTGGTGCAAATACTTCTATGCAGTGAGGTGTGAGAAACTGCACAGCTTAATATTTAGCCTGAATTGAATTGCCATTCAAACTATGTCATTAGAGGATTTATCACTTCAGGTAACTTGGGTGCAACTTGACAGTGCAGTTGATAGTTTAAGCATTGTATAGCTTAAGTTGTTTCTCATGTAATTTACATTCTAAATTGTTAGAAAGTCATTCAGTTGTGAAGCGGTAACAAGGTGGAGACTTTGGATGTATCTCAAGTAGCTTTCAAACTTGCGGCACGCATAACTCAACTGGCATGTGAAGGGTGGACTCTCCAGCCATCTGCTATAACATCATGGCTATAATCATTTCACTTTCCACAAATTCCTAGTGATAAATGTTTTTGAGATCTTATTTGTGTTGCTGTGAAACAGAATTGAATTAAAAGTTGATGTAGTTTGTTGTGATTTGTGGGCATCTCTGACCTGTGAGCTAGTCCACAGGACAAGAGGATACATTTGCTGTGTGTATTCTACTTTATGTGCTTGTGTGGTCTCATTTGATTTCAGTTTTCCCCTTGACTGTTTTTGTGCAAAGGAACTGTACACAGTCTGTGGTAGGTGAAGTGCCTCTGTGAGTTTTTCATTCCATACTGTCCCCATTCTCTGCTTCTAAGCTAGCAATCACGTGGCATTTCTGAGGCATCCAGAGGAGTTTATTTTCCATTTGCTAATATGTGTATCCTGCACTTGTGCATGCATTGTAGTTCTTGGGCAAGAATCTGAAGTGCAACCATTCTTTTTGTGAGCACTAAGAGTGCCTGAGAGACTTTAAAAGGTAATGGCTTCTTAAAAGAGGTCTTGTTTATACTCTTTGTACTTGCTGCTGCTATGTCATTATTTCCTGTGTAAAGTTTATAGCAAAAAAACCCTGAACATGATCCCTTTTAAACATCTATAAAATAAGATCGCTAGCTGCAGAAAGTGGTTTGCAGCTTGTGAGCTCATCTACCAAGCTGAAGTGCATTATGACTAATCTTGCTGTGCCTTAGTTGAGGATGAAAATAAGCTGTTCTGGAGTTGCTCAACACCCCACTTAAATACTTTGTTCTCATCTTCTTCTTTCTCAAGGATTGCTGTCCTGGTTTTTAGACAACTGATTTTATTCTCAGAGCTCTTGTAAATACAATTGGATTCATGCATATAGCTAACAACTTAGTAGAGTGCATGTGTGACTTGATAGGTGTGGGTGCAGCCTGCTGTCAAAATGGATGGCTCATTTTGCTCAGTGGAAGCTTGTCACATAAGATGAGATGCTGTGTTAAAACAAAAGACATCCTTAAATTCCTTGAATGCTTAAGTATTGCTTTGATGTTGCTGCTCATGTATTGTGGTCTTGGCTCTAACACTTTTGTACAAGAAGCTTTAACTTACTGTAGAACTGTTCTTTTAGTGAATTTCACTTACTACTGAAACCTGCAGACTTTGCAGCAGGTTTGGGAGTTACAGGAGACTGCAGTATTAATTTTTAGGATCCAAAGGAAATTGCAAAGCCTAGGCAAGATTTTCCAATCTAGCTGACAAATGGTTATCTGCCAACTAGGAACCGTACAGATCTGTAGTAAGAAAAGGGTAATAGAAAGCTTTTCTTTTCACTTAAAAAGAACATAATGTAATATTTTAAAGGCATTTTTCTTCAGTTTTTCCAGTGATACATTTTGTTTTTCTTGAAGTGGCCTATGATACTCTGTTTACTCAGTGGATAAGGAAGGCCAGAAAAGGGAGCTTATTTTTAGAGTTTGTAAATTTCTGAAGAGCAGTGAATTCCGTCTTCATTTCAATGCTTGCAAGGTTACCAATATGAAAGTCATGTAGTACCCCAGGAAACTTCATTGCTCAACTAAGCAAGGGGTTTGAAAAGTTCTGGTGTGGTCATGCCACACCAGAGCTGAGCTTACACTTTCAGGTATCTGGGGTATCCATGCAACTGGTGTTTATGCGTTTTGTGTGCTGTGTACATCCTTGAATTTTTTACTCTTTTGGTTTGGTTTTGTGTGAGAGTATTTAAACTAATTGCTTTCTTGACTGGTAATCTTAAATCCCCAAACAAATTAATCAGACTACTTCTTGGGTTTGATATTTGCAGGGAAAAAGGGAAATGATCTCAAGATGTATTCTCTTCTACAGTATTCGACCAAAATGAGCAAGTATTTTTTCTTTTGTCTCCAGATCTGATGGCAGCGATGAAGTTTATTGCAGTGACACTTAAAGATATGCCACTTAGTTCAATGTGCTGTTTTAAGAGTCTCCCCTTGGCACACTGGCGCAGTGATAGCAGTGTTCATCAACTGAATGGTATACTAATGATGGAGAGGAAGCTGCAGTCTTTCAGTGGTATGGGAGCTGAGCTCTGCCTGCCCAGTGCTCAGAATTCTCTCTACTATAGGCTCATAACTCAGTAGGCTTTTATGGCGTTATGGTTGAAGGTGGACATGTAACTAAAATGTGACAGCATTATTGATTAGGTATGTCTGTGACAGATTTAACAGGATGCAAAGTGTTACATTTCTCTAAGGATAAACAAAAGAGGTCAGCACTGATTCAGGCTACTTCTTGTGGTTTTGACAGTTGTATACCAAAACCATGACTTTAACACTCTACAGACACACTGATCCATACTGAAGCTGAACCACCTGTTCGTTTTCTCCAAGAAATTCGTAACTTGGCAACAGTCCCAACTTCATAAAAACAATGCAACTGTGAAACTCATCACTTTCTGATTCATGCCATCAGCCTGAGTTTGGTGGAAATTTGAAGCTGAGCAGTTCTCTGCAGATGTCAACTCCTTCTTCTGCAGCAGAAGAGTATCTTCCTGATGAAAGAAAGTAAAATAAATTTCTGATTCTGAATGGGCAGGACTTAAAGTTGTGACACTTCCAGTGGTGCTTCTGGCACTTGGTACACCATGTCAGACTTCTAAAGCACCATTCCACAGCATCTAGCCAAGGAACAGCATTGTTAGGATCATGGGTTGTTTTTTGCGTTCCTGACAATGGTAGAACATGGGTGGACTAGAATGCTGCAAACACTGTTTCTTCATGTAAACCTTAAGACTGGTGCCAGTTTTTTGGCAAAAATGAAATATTATTGCCGAATAATAGGGCAGCAACTGGTTACTACATCTGTATAGAGTCCTCTCCCATGTTTCTGCTGACTTCAGCATGCACGACTTTATGCTCATGTAAAATAATTTCTTAAAAAAAATTTGTTGACTTGGTTAGTTGTTGGGATCTTTTAGAGTATAAATTTTGTTGCCTCACTAACAACAGAAGAAAATTCTTGATTTGTGTTGCTGAGAGTAGGTGCAAGCACCAGGACTGTTCTTTGTCCAATAAGGACAGCTCTTGTTTTCACTGAGTGTCTGAAAAGGTAGGATAGGCTGCTACCTTCTCCTTTTGCTTGTTCCCAGGCTAGCTGTGTTCCAAAAGACAGGATGTAAACTCAGGACAGATTTTAGCAATGGAGATTTCTGGTGTCATCAATATAGTGTTAATAATATGGAACACAGAGGTGTTTCATTTAAGCAAAGTGAGGGAAGAAGAAGCTTTTAAATCACATGTCCAAAATTTTTTCTCATAATGGTCAATTTGTTTATCTTGCATCTATAGTCATATGAATAGGGCCAGATGCAAAGTTTTTCTGACAATTTTTTCAAAAGGCCTATTTGAAGTGATTTTATTAAGAGACCAATTGAAGTCAGTGGTGTTTTTCTTCCATGCTATACCTCTCAGATTGCAGCAAAGTAATTTGAAGTTACAAGCTTTTGTCATGCAAGCCCTTAGAACCTACCTGTCCATAAGGTATTTTATTAAAAATCTTAAAACTATATATGACCTTCTCTAATGGAATTGTAGTTATTCCTTTTCAGCATAGCATATAGTTGGAAACAAACTGATTGGATTTTTCAGAAGTTAAATACATGGAGTGTCAGTGCAACTGAACTTCCTTCCAAGCTTTTGAATGGGTTACGCTTGAGAAGGCATGGCCTTGAAATCAAAAAGAGTGCAAACAAAAAAAAGGGAGGGTTTTGTTCCCAAAATATGGATTATTCACAGTGGTTAGCTTGGGTTGGTCTTCCACTTTTCAGATTTTAAATGCTTTTTGCAGGCATTTTCTGGCTTGTAGAATTGCCTTACTTAAGGTGAGGGAAGTGGTGGGTATTTTTTGTGAAAGCGTGTATAGTTAATGCTTGGGCTTTCTCTATCCTCTTCATTCTGTGGAGGGAAGATGTGCTGTGTCAATTTGTCAAGAATCAAATTTCAGGGGAAGTGTGTGGGATAAGGGGTGAGCACACTCACCAGGAGTTTCAGGTTGCGTATTTTCCCTAGTTCAATGTTAAGCAAAGCCGTCTTATCCACGAGTCCTTAAACAATTACCTGAGTATCCTTTGACTTACATGGCTGCTGATTAACATTCTTGTGAGATGCAGAAACTGCTGTGGCTGTCTACAAACATTGGTGAACTTGGTTCTCCTGTCACATTACAGCTTGGAGAAGAGAGGGAAATTCCTGCATGTTGTTAGAAATTTGAAACCACAAAGAGTATGAAATTGTAAAGGATAATGAGTGAAAAACCAGAGTGGAGGTTTCTTTGATTAGATCTAACAGGTTGTTACTTTCCCCATACTTTTACTGGCTGTAAAATACCTGACGTAGCAATGAGATGAGATACGTTGTTCCTAGAACTAGGGGGAGAAAACTATTCCACAAAAAAAATAGAAGGTGTGCAAATTCACTCTTCTTAATCAGGTCTGAGATAAGTATCATGAGGAAATCCTCCTGCAAAAAAAAAAATTTGGATAAGATTTTATTAGTCATTTAATACATTGTAATTCAAGCAGATTTTTGTTTCACTTGCTTTGTTCTAGATAGGTGTTGTAATTTCAGCTTTTTATTGTTCAGGGTTTTTTGGGTATGTTTTTTCTTTTTTTTTTTTCTTCCTCACCCTGAAAAGCTTTGTTATTACTACGTTGTTTTGGGGGTTTTTATCTGCTTAAGAAAAGGTCAAAATGTTAAAGTCTCTGTGTGAGGTCAGTGACAACACTGTCTCCTACATGAAATTGGCAAGCAAGTTGTTCATACTGTATATGTAACTAATCCTGCCTTCTGGTACTTAAGCTTTTATAAAAGGGGAGTCTGAATTGCCTTTACTGTAGTTACGAGCAGTTGTGGACAGCAGCTTGAGTTCAATGAGAACTGTGCTTTAACACCTGGATGTTGTTTTGAAAAAATAGCAGCCCTCTTCTCCCCTCTGGCACCTCAGATACCTTAGAAGTCTAATACATATGCTTGCATTTTTTGTATGTTTTGAAAAATTTGTCAAAGTTTGTTAATTTCTTTTTAAAAGATTATTAGCTTAATGAAACCTTTTGTGTCTTTATTAACATAGTTTACTTTGAAACACGAGGTTTCTTTTAAGAAACATCAAAAATTCCAACACCTCAGGCCCAAAAATTGTCAGAATCAGTTGCATGAAGCTGCATACTTGCCTAAGTGTTTGCAGGCCTAAAGCCTTTGGCTTTTTTAAAGTTCCGTCATTCTCTTTTCCAATTGCCTTGGAAAAAAAGAAATTCTACCAATAATGGCATCTTTTTTTCTTGCATTATTATGTATTTTTCTTATATTATTTGGGAATTGAGTATACTGTTTGATTTCTGTAAAATATGTAAAATGGTACTGATTACTGTAATTTGAAGCAGTTTGTTCATAATGTCATGCTTAGAATAGTTCAGCTTTTTTTTTCTGAGCCATTTCCCAGTACCCAAAAACCTTCCTTTAACATCTTTCTGAAATGTGTTTTTTGGGAGTAGTTCTTTTTCTTCCTTTTCTTTCCCTGTCAATACTCCACTCTTAGTAGGAGAAAAGTAATAGATTATTGCAAACATTTTGTAGAGAGAAATTGTACTTAAGAGGTAACTAATTTTGTACTTAACAGGCAACTTTGGATTTCCTGACTTCCTGGAAGTTGTTTGGGGATGACTGTGATGTAAATAAATTTTTCATTGGTAAAATATTTAGGGTTTATATTGCTGATTTAGTTAATGGCATGGCTCATTTATAACAGATAGCTTTCCCCAAAACAGATAGCCAGGTAGTTGCTATCAAATACTTATGATGTTAATTTAAGTTTTACCATTATAATACTAGTAGTATAGTGTAACAAAGAAATATCCAGATTTATTATGTTATGGGTATGTTTTTATTAGTCTTAGAAAATAACTGACTTCATGAGAGGTTACTCTGTCTGGAAAGCTGAAATAGCTGTGTGTTAAACTTCAGTTCACGGTCTTGATGTTTTTGCATTAGATTGACATGCTGAAACATAGTAGTGGACATACCAATGTATGTATTGTAACTTAACATCCAGCGCTAAATGCATTTTAAATGTAACTGTAGAAAATGTAGTAAAGCTGACAGAATGTTACACATGGTTAACAAAGAAATACTTAGGAACAGTTTGTTATTTTGGTAGTAAATTCAGCACTGGGTTACCTTAGGTAACAAACAGGTGTAAGGAAGAGGAAACCAGGCTCTTTTCTGTAGTGCCCACTGATGGGACAAGAGGTAATGGGCACACATTAAAATATAGGAAGTGCCGATTGAATGGACCAAACCTCTTTTTTTCTTTCAAAACTGTGCAGATAGTCAAATGCTGGATGATGTTACTTAGAGTCTCCATCCTTTAAGATGCTCAAACTTCAACTTCCCAAGTGCTTGAGAAACCTTTTCTGCTTTGGGTGTGAAGTGGTGAGAGGAAGGGACACTGAAGCTGACTAGAATTAAGGACACAAAGGAGAATTTCATGGTTCCCTCCCACCTCAGCTGCTCTGTTGTGTAGGAGAAGACGTAGCTAGAGGCCTGATATTAGCAAAGATGTTATGCATGCAGCCCAAAACTGTCGTCCTGATTTGCAGTCTGTCAAAAACTGTACTGTGAAACTGACAGGTGCAGTATGCTGTGGATGTCACAAGCTTGTGCATTTTCAGGAAGTGATGAGAGAAGTTTATAGGAGGAAACGTGACCAAGGAGTTAGAATGTAGCAGTTACTGCTTACCTCACAATGGTTTGGGCTGAAAGGGACCTTAAAATCCTGCCGTTTCAAACTCCCTGCCATGGGGGTTTGAAACAGACACCTTCTTAGACCAGAACCTGAACCAGCTTGCTCAAAGTCCCATCCAGCTTGGTTTTGGAACACTGCCAGGGATAGGGCATCCACAACTCCAGGCAAATGCTCAAATTTTGCTTGTTTAAATTTGTTGTAATTTTCAGTGATGCATGATTTCAAATGGAGTAAGTATATGTGTGAAGCCTGACTGCGTTCTTCCTTGTTATTTTTGTTTTCTCTTGATATCCATTCTTGGCTATGTTCAGAGGAGAAGTAATGAGCCGAGAGGCCATTTGGTTTCATCAGCTTTTGGATTTTTGTATAGGGTGTTCCGTTGCATGAACAAAGATCGCTAGAGAAACATCATTTTTAGTCCTTTGTGATTTTGAAGATTTGCTTAAAATGCTTTGACTTACAGTGCTTATGACTCTGAATCTTAAAGGTTGGCATTTCCTGCTACAACTAACAAAAGAGACTCTCCCGCTTTGCATAGGAAAATTTGGGGTCTGCAGGAAGAACAGAGGATAAATCTGTTGGTAAAGAATTAAAGGCTTTTTGGAAGGTTTTGTAAGGAAAAAGATAAGAAAATTTAAATACAAACATGGAGAAACTTGAACTAGCTGAGATTTCACATCTCTAAGATGAATTAAGAGGCACTGCTGTCTCAGGAAACGCTTGGGGAGTAGATTCAAATGTGACAGCATCTTAATGATACTTGAGACAAATTTCTGGTTTTCTCTCTTCATCTTTATCCTTCCTTGTAAGTCAGTTGAATTCATTCCTGGATTGTTTCTTTGCTGTACTTGATGCTGAAATCCACTTTCTAAGGAATGAAAGTATTTCCTGTCTGAAAAGGAGTTTTCCAACTCTTACAAATCCAAACACTTCCTCTTTTATTGGTAATTCTAGTTCATGTTTTTTCTCTTCCAGCCTGTCATTTTTAAGTGAGTAACTGTATATGAGAAGCTACCCTTGAGATTTGCAGAGATTTGAAATCTTGATTCTTGAAAGAGGCAAATGATTTTCGGTCACTTTACATTAAAGAAAGATCTAAGGATCTGAAGGTAAAACATAGTGTGTAGGATTACACCTCTGTGCTGGTATGATACAGTTTATTATCTTGGGAGTGAAGATAAATCTGCCACCAATTTTTGATTTTGTTTTTCTGTGTTAGGTAGCATCAGAATACCTTCAATAAGTTGAGAGTTGTCTGTTCGAGAGTCTTTTGTGCCTTGTTGCTGCTCATGTGGCTCAGTCAGTTTATTGTTAAAATGAGCTTTTAGCTGAATTTGGGGAGGAAAGGGAGGAGGAGAGAGCAAGTGAATGTCAAAGAAATGCTTCAATGCCCTGCATTGAATAAATATTCAATATTTCTAAATATAGAAAATTTAAATAGATATTTAAATTGTTAGACTAAGTCATGCCTTAGCCACTTGCTGGGAGAAAAGGAGAAATAGTTTTTCTATCTTTCGAGAATGAGATTGAATTTATGCAGGACAGGCTAAGAAAAGCAAAACAAATGGTGTAGAATTTGGATGAATATAGCATTGGAACATATGATTTAATGTAAAAGGCAAAAATTGTAGAATGATTTTACGTGCAGAAGAAATGGAATGTTTCTTCTCAGAGTTTGTCAGTGAAATGATGTGTGGCAACCCCTATAGAGGAGTATGCTCTGAAAAATCTTAGGCTGTATTGGATAATTGGTTTTTTTTCCTAGACAGTTGGGAGCTACAGCAGTTTTTGTTGCAAATCTTGCAGATGTTTTTAATGGTGACAGTGTACAGTGAAATACAGTGCTGATGTTGGCATCTTTCAGACATATAGGATTTTCAGGTTTAGTGTTAGATAGTTTAAACTTAACTTTTTGTGAAAGATTTACAAATTAATCAGTTTATTCATCAGTGCATTGATGATTAGCCTGATTGTCTTCAGGTTTATTAAGTCTCCTTTCTTCCTTTTGGTATGACTGATTCACAGCTGTGTGTAAATAATGTAAAAAAAGTCTAGTCAATATATGTGCTTAAAGCATATAGGCATGTGTTGAAACTTGGCTTTGTTTCAGGCAGACGTACTTACTAAGGGGCTGGTATTTTTGCTGGATAGTCTTTTTAGCTGCTTCTGAAATACGATATGTTCCTTGGCTTCCCATGTGAACATTATTGCAGGATACTTAAGCTAGAAGTGCACACAAGAGTAAGAGAATGTGTGAAAAGACTGTCTTTTCCTCACCCAAATATATTGTGGTAGAGCTGGTTTGAAAAGGTATGAAGATAGCCTTCCTAAAGACATGCTGTGAATTGATAGCATAAATAAATAAGACCTTACAGACACTTAAAGATGTCCAGTTCTTCCAGTTATAATCATCCATGACTTTGGGAATTGCCACAAGAAAAGTGGGAATGTGTACAGTGTTTACATTGATGTGTTCACATTTCTTAATCAAGAAAAGCAATGGTTCTTCCCAACCTCTATGTTCCAACCTTAGCCTTATGTGTTAGGGAAAATGTTGAAACCTTTCCTGGTAGTCAGGGAGCTGTTATGGATATGGTTTGTCTTCAGGCAGTACTGTTTGCCAGGACTGAGAAATGGAGGAAAGTGTGGCCAACCTTGGTCTCCGAGCTGTGTCTTCATTTTGTAGTTGAGGTGAGAAAAGCAAGTAAAATTTGCATGTAAACAGGAGATAACATGCAAGGATCTTACCAAGCGGTGTCATCTGCTCTCTGTATGGCTGACTTTGTGCTCTATAGAGATAGGCTCAGGTCTGCTGCCTGTATGTGTGCTAGTGTGATTAGTTTTTTTCAGATTTGTCTTAATGTTCAGGATACATGTACACACACACACACTTCAGTATTATATGTGTAAAGGGAAGAAAATGGCAGTAGTCCATTTTGCTCTTATTGATAAGTAGTACATTTATTTGCAAAAACATAGCTCAAGAACTGGAAAAGTTCCCATGATATTCCCTTTTCTGGTTTGGTTTATATCTTGAGATTTATTTAATTGTGA
The DNA here is from genome assembly GCA_013396875.1 of Vireo altiloquus. Taxonomy (NCBI): domain Eukaryota; kingdom Metazoa; phylum Chordata; class Aves; order Passeriformes; family Vireonidae; genus Vireo; species Vireo altiloquus. The sequence goes on along the minus strand of VZRF01009259.1, from coordinate 100,547 downwards.
AACAAACCTAGTCTTTTTACATTTGGTAGAGAAAATGTATTTGAGGCATTTAGAGAAATTATAGGGTTTGTGAGTACCAGATTTTTGTGTTAGCTTTTGAATACTATGGCTGAGATTGAGCCAAATGGGAGGAATTTGGAATGCAGAAAGTTTTGTCTGGAAGGCTAGAAGAGTAAACCATCAGAAGCTGGGGACAGATTGTCTACAAAGGGGTATAATATCTTCTGGGAAGAGCATGTACTGCTTGGTACTGACGTTACAGATGCCATCTTCAGTGTGTAATGACAGATAAGTACAGAAGGTCTGTGATCCTGGCTGGTAACAATTCCTTACCTCTGCAGATTGTAGGTGTAAACAAGGCCCTGTGTGGGGGGGAGGTAAGCAGCAGGCTTTTTGCCCTGCTTGGAGACAGCAGGAAGTGTTCAAGATAGGGAAATACAGGCTTAGGGAATCAATCCAGAGGAAACCTGAGTTCTGATATTAACAGAACTGCTGCATGCAAGCACGCTTTGTGGTCTGTACAGATCCTTCTTGGGGCTTCAAGAAGTGTAGAAAATGTAGTAGCAGTATTTTACTGTTGCTTTCCTAGACTGCATTAATTAAATAGCAAAACAATATGGAATTTTGCTGAAACAAATTGATGTAAGAAAGATGGGGAAAGATTTTTATCAGGGACTGTTGTGATAGGACAAGGGGTTTGGGACCCCTGTGAGCCCCACAGAGTTGGTCCGTGCCTGGGAAGCTTCTTCTTCTCAATCTCTGATGTCAGGGAAAGACAACAGAAAGACTTCTTTGCTGCTTCAGGTTGTTTATTATATCTTATCAAAGGTTCAGGAACATAGCCTCTCTGCTGAATCCGGGTGCACAATGGCCGAAGAGGCTTGGTATACAGAGATTTTATAGTTTTTATCATCAAATAGGAAAGTTCTACGTATATTATTTTGTTTTTTAAATCCAATATCTATCAATATTGTTAGCATGTCTCCTCTAAACTAGATTGTTTCTCCCAATCACTACATGATAGGAACTGAGGTCAGAGAAGAAAGGAAGGAGAAGGAGAAGAAGAAGGAGAAACTGACACCCTGAATTCTCCATGTTGGCTCCATATTAATGCATGAGGCAAAACCTAAAACTACAAACCCATTTTTGTTTAGTGTGGTACACTAAACAACTATCTCTTTATTTCTTTGGTGCTTTCCGCTCACCCAGAAGTGGGGGCAGTTTTTCCCACGGGCTTATTTCCCAGGTCAAGCCTTCTTGTGGGGGTTTGGGGGTTAATCTCATCCCTAAAAGATCAGGCAAAGCTTTTTGACTTTCCTGGATTCCAACAAAGGGGTAATGATTGTAAGATGAAAGAGGGTAGATTTAGATTAGGTGTAAGGACTTATTTGTAGAGAGAATGGTAAAACACATGCAGAGGTTGTTCAGAGAACTGGTGGATGCCCCATCCATGGAAAAATTGAAGGTCAGATTGGACAGGGCTCTCAGCAATCTGCTCTACTTGAAGATGTCCCTCCTTGTTGCAGGGTGGTTAACAAAGTGACCTTTTAAAGATCTCTTTCAGCCTGAACTAGTCTGTGATCTTTTTGTCTGCCTAAAAACTTTGGTTTGTAACATTTTTCTTTGGTGATCTGAAACACTTCAAGTTTTGCATGAAAATGGGGTGATGAATGACCTTAGAGGATAAAAGAAGAGAGTTTATACTCTCTCCAGGTTGAATGGGAAATTCAGTGACCATCACTGTTACAAACAACTTTTACACAGAATAGTTTAAAAATGAAACTCTCAAGTACCTTTCATGTTGTTTTTGGCAGTAAGTTACCAGTCTCAGTATAGGCAGTGGGTATAAAGCAGACTCTCTCCCCTCTGCCCCCCATCCTACAAAAAAAAGCCACTAGAAATGTTCCTCCCAAACAAACAGCCCTAGAAGGAGGGCTAGAAATGGAAACTTAATTTGATGTTTCTTACTGTTTTAAACAAAGGCATGAGCTTTTTTTATACACTTTGAGTGCAAATTCTGTCATGCCTCAGAACAGTTGCATCTAATGACGCGTTGCTTTCCAACAGTAGAGAGGAGTTATCATTTTCAGTTTTGAATTGATTTTCTCCAATATTTTCTGAGTGGATTATTTGGCTATTCTTACAAATGACAAAACAATTACTGTAACTTCCAGACTGATTTCATCCAGTAGCTTTGCCTGTCCTGTAGTAATCACCTGTTGTAGTACTGTAAATTCATTTTAGGTTTGACCTGTCTATGAATGCACACATGTAGGAATCCATAGGCTGTAGCACTTAATCTAATGCATGAATAAGCTCTGCTGTGCATCACCATTGTATGTCCTTATAAATATGGACGTTTGTTTGCTTGTCGGACAAATATGTGGCATTTCAGAAAAGTGTCCGTGTCCACAAACTCATTGACAAGACTGTTTATGTCAACTCCTTCTCAGTACCTAACAAAGGAGTCTCTGTTTCTGTTTGTTGTGTTCCCTTTCTCCAGTCAGGTGTCTGGAGTCAGCTGCATGTGTGCTGCCTTGGGTTCAAGTTTACTCTGTCTTCACAACCTTTCACTCATAGCAGGGAGGGACCGTGTGCTTGTACTGTATGGTTAATCAGACACCAGAATGGTGCTCCCAGATTCATGTGGCATTGCTTGTGCAGCTCTTTTCTAAAGCAAAACAAGGAGGGCTCCTTTGGCACACTTGACGCTTTACCAAGCAGCTCTCTTCTAGCCTTTTGTGTTCTAGCCTTGGTATGTTTAGCATGGGGAATCCAGCTCCTCTGCTGGCAGATGATTACTGCTGGGTTTTGCTGGCCCTTGGGAAGGAAAGAAGGGAAGGCAGGAGTAGTGAGGTCTTGGCATATACTTTTCCTTTCCCATTCCTGATCTTTGTGATTATGAATGTTTCTGATTATGGTATTCTGGAGAGAAGGTTTCAGGGAGATTTGCTTGGAAGTTTGAGAAACAAGAAGGATTTTTTTGACTCATACTATATGGGGTAAAAGCATTGGTAGCTATTTCAGTTTCCAGCTAAGATTTGGTGGCATTCAGCCATGATAGTATTTGACTCATTAATTTTAACTGAGGAAATCAGTTTCACAGAAGCAAGATATGTATCTCCCTTTTACAGATCTGGAGGGGTGCCAAATTGTCCTGAAGGGCTGGTGGCGGAACCAGGAAGAGAGTCCAAAGTTCCCACTGTGAGACCAGACTGGTTATATGGTCTCTAGCTCATTTGCTGTTTCAGTTACTGGAAAGTATTACTCTCCATCTACAGTAATACATTGCTATACTTTGAAATTGTTCAAGGGAAAGGGTTGAAGAGCAAACACGAGAATTTTTAACCGTAGGAGTTACTAATCTTACATGTTTTCTGGAGAGAATTGCTCCCTTTATGCATGAAACGAAGCCCAGGCACCTTCATGGACTGTCCACAGGTAATCCCTTAGATTCCTTTTTTGTGCTTTTCAGCTTGACCATTTTGCACAATTAATGACTTATATTTGAAAAAGCTCTGCTTACTGTGTACCCCCAGTTCTCCTAAGCATTGTATTATGCATTCTGCTTAAGAGTGTTCGTGTGTGTGTTTGCACACCCAAATGAAAGAGGGAGTATGGAACTGGCATGTGACAAATTTCTCTCCCATCATATCCTCTCAGAAATTTTCCTCCCACTGTTACTGTCCCCTCTCTGTGTTTTGATTCCTTTTCTTTCAACAGAAAATTATTTAACTTATCTTTTCAACAGCCCAGCAGGTGAAATGTATTTCTCTTGGAACGCCAGCAGGCTGAGTGGACTGCTTTGTTAGCTGAGGTCAGCATGTGGTGTGCTTGTGCAGTGAGACTGGCATGTTCTGCCTCACATAACAAAGCTTAAAAGCATGCACACAGTCCTTATTTGGGCCTTAGCTGATTTATATGATACCCCAGTCATGTTTCTAGTCCCTCAGGTGACATTCATTCCTCTTCTTTTTTGTTTCTCTCTCTTCCAACAATGCTCATCACAGTTGGACCTCAGCAAAATTTACACTGTTTTCTCAGGACATCAAAGTTTCATTGTAGGTTAGTTTCAGTGTCTACAGTATTTTTCTTTGAGCTACCAGTTCCATAAAAGCCTCTTCTACTGACTGACTGTCATGAGAATTTATGTATAGTGCCATCTCTGCTTGGTCTACAGGACCTTTTTTTCAGACCCAAAGAGAGAGGAGGTGCTGAGGTCACTTAGTGATCTGAGGTTAATAAAGGTATGCTAATAGTCATACATACATTTCTACATACAATCACGTCTGTAAAGAGCAACCAGGGACTGGCTGCATTTTCTTACCACCTTGGTGATGATCACTGATCGCCTGGTGGTGACCAGTTTGGATCGCTTATTACACAAAGCAAGGAGAAGTAGGCAGGGAGATTTTTCAAGTGCTCTTGTTCTTTGAATGGTGGCTGCTTGTTAACTTTGACTACACCAGATCGGGTGCTTTCCTTAGCACTGGTCTTTTAATTCTCAATTGCTGCAGGAAGTTAGTCCTCTGACATCTATTTATTTCCTGTTTTTATAGAAGCATAGCAACTTGCTAATTTGACAATGACAACCTGACTAAAGCTCTTCTATAATAAATCTTAGCTATGCAGAAGGTACGTGTAACCTGACTATTAAATGTTTAGGAGTTAACTGTAGACTTTCAATCAAAGGAATATTGATTTCAGTGAGTACTAAGAATGTCTTAAAACTGTAGGACTTAAGTAATAGTTACTTATCATCAGGCAATTTCATTTCTATTTTAGAACCACTGAAATGCAAGTTCTAAAGATACGTTCTTCCCATTATATATTCCTTTCCTAAACCCTCATTATAAACCTGTACTATGTTTCTATTCCTTAGAAGAGACACTTCCTATGTGGTGAATTATCTTCACTGTTTCACCAGTGTTACACACAATTCAAGACCTCCTCTTGAAAAATTTAAAAGCATAACTACTGGTTGCATTATCCTACCACAACTTGTGACTGAAGTGGGGAAACAGCCTTAGTGAGTTAACAAGCCTTGCACATTATGGGATGGAGAGGCAGACTTTGCAGTTAGTGCTTCTTGAGAGCCTCTCTTGCTGTCCGTGTACATGTAGAGGAGTTACACACAGTATCTTTGTGGCAATCTTAGACTAACTGAAAGAAATGAGAGAAAATAAACCCTTTTAGTGTACAGATGATTAGCTGCTCACTGGCTGCCCAATCCGTGAGATTTTGTCAGCTGTGATGTTAATGTACAGCGTCACAAAAGTGAAGTCAGTGGTGGGATGCTGTCCTTACAGTAGGGAAAGGTGGAAGCTTGAGTCAAGCAATCTTACATCACTAAAAAGGTGTCCGTTGTAAGAATTCTTTTGCAGTCATGCTCAAGAAGCCACAGAAAGCCAAATGCAACATAATTTAACCAAATAACATTTATTCGCACACTTTCTCCTTTGTCTATTGAAATCGCAAAAATTTTCTCTTAAATATTTGTAGTGAAGATATTTCTGGGAACTGTGACATCTTCTTAAGATGGAATACCTTTTCAGACACTGACTTGTAGCTAAAGTTTGAGGTAAACTAAGGAAGATTAAAAGTAGACTCATGCTCCTTGATTCTCTCTTTTACTTCTTTTTGTATGTGCCCCATATGCCAGGATTGTCTATCTTGTTCATGAGCAGTGCCAAAAATTAGTGTTTTCTGTAGGTTATGCATCTGTATATTCGGAGTTTACTGTTTAAGTTTTTTTCCTGTGTTCCAACTCTGGCAGAAGTTTAGCTGGTCAGAACCAACAGGGTTTTTCTATCAGATTTTGGTTTCAGCATATTGATGTCAGTCCTTCCAAATTTCTTCAATCAGTCCTTCCAATCCAAATAGGGATTTTGTTTGAGATGCTTTAAGCTTCTCTGGTCCTTAGTTTCTTTTAATTTCTTCTGTGGGTGTTTCCCTTCAAAGTTCTTAGTTCAGTGCTGGGGTGATTGGTGCAAATTTGAACAAATACAGCTTCCTTGAGCATTTCTGCAGCTCTGTTTCAGCAGGGGTCATCAGGGAGATGGTGAGTGACAGAGCTGGCATCTGGCTGCGCACCAGCCACGAGAAGTTCTCTGTTGTTGCACAAAGCAGAGGCTTTCTGAGGCGAGCTGAAAACTGTACTGTACAGGACACTGAGCAGGGAAGCAGTGTCGGGCTGACTGCTGATCGTAATGCCCCTATAATGGGGGGCCTGTAAGGATTGTTACTCAGCAGCTGTGATATCCCTGGTGTGGTGCCAGTTAAATAATGTGAATGTGACATTTCAAGCAGCTAGCAGTTGGACTTAAGCAGAGGGGATGGGAGGTTTCAAATGTGGCAGCAATTAATTAATCATCTGAGAGAATGTGGAGTGGCTGGAGTACTCCTTGGTATAAATGAGTTGAATAAAGTTGCCTTTAATGCAAACCTGGAGAATCTAGTGTTTATTAAATAATTTGACTGTGGCAATGAGTTCTAATGTCAGATATTGCTGGGCCAGATAATTGTTTGGCCACTCAGTTTCACTGTCTCCTGGAATTACTGTACCCCTCTCTGCTGTTGCTTTGGAATTAGTAAGTACTTATTTCTGTAATGTATTATCAGTGTCTTTCTTTAATTCCAAAATGAGAGATCAAAATAAGGACTATTACACATACCAAATTTCAGATTGCAGGGATGTGTGTCTGAATTTCTTTGTTTTGCTTTATTTCCTTTAGTACTTTAGTACTTAGTAGTTAGGTGTCTGCAAACTCTAGTGATTGTTAAATCACTGTGATGGTAAAAATAAAACTTTTCCAGTGGACGTTATTCAAGCACCATAATTTCAGAAAACAAATAGTACTGATTTTCGCTCCCCCTCAGCACTTCTCATGCCTAAGTTTTTGAACTAAATATTTTAAATCATTGCAGTATTTAGTTCTCAAAACAAATGTCTAAAAGCATTAAATTCTTAGATTAATAAAGACAACTTGAAGTAATCCTCGTGTGACCTTAAACTGTTTACAAACCAAATGAAATTCCTAGTTAAATTCCCTCTTCTTGCTTTTGATTTGGACTTAAAATAATGGCATGCAAATAAGACATCTTAACATTCTGAACAAAAACGTAGCCATTTTTTTACCTAGTTCACATTTCTGAATGTTACTTTGCTAATAGTGTGTGGCTTTTTCATGTTGGAATGTAATAGAAGTGTTGCAGACAGTGGAGTTACTAGGCAGAAATACTGTCAAGATTGTAATGAAATACTGCTCTTTCAGTTAGTGTAGTTGATTTTTTTTTTTTTTGTTGCCCCCACTGTACCATTCTTGGTAAAGAGGGTGGAATTTGGTATTTGTGATGTGTGTGGTGCATTTAAGGAGCAGCTTTCAGTGTTAAACAAACCTCTGGGTTCCCTTCCAGCAGCAGTATTTGTGAAGGAATGCAGTGTCTCACTGCTGCCTGGCAGGACCCGTTTCCTTTCCCACACCAGTCTGCTTTGCCCCTGAGTGCAGGGGTGGAAAAGGGGATCACACCTGGACTTGCCACCTAATGAAAAGAGGAATGAAGTGGTAAGAGCATTTATTTCTCAGGCTTTTTATCTCTTGAAGAAATTGATTCTCATTTTGGAGTCTGTTTATAAGACGGTGGGTTGTGTACCTAAACTGCTGATTTGCTTCTAGAATCTAGTTACTAAAATTAGAGTATGTATGTATCACATCATGGTAATTTACTTGGAGATGAACTTGTACTATAGATTAAAACACCCTTTTTACCTGAGAAATTCAGTGTGCAGGTGTGTTTTGGGGAAGGGCTGTTTCTGGTTTTGCTTAGCTCTTTTGGTGCATGGAAGGTTGGTTGAGGTAGATGCTCTTCTGTTACACAAAAGTTTTTGGTAGAGAGGTTGAAGGTACAGTGAAATTACAGAGTTGGGTGAAACTTTGAGAAGCTTTTCTGTTTTTTAAAAGAAACTTTTTAAAAAAGCTGTGGGTTGATTTGTGAATTTCTTTTTCCATCTTTAGTCTCGTGAAAGCATTAAGTATAATCAAATATGAAGTCTATGTTAGGTGGTTTTCAGAACAAATTTTTTCCTGTATTTGTTCCTTAGTGCATCAGAATATACTAAGAATAACATACACATACACATCAGAATGACTGTATTTTGGAGGAAAATGAAAAACCCTTCTATTTCAGGCCTTGGTCTGTGAAAGACAGAACAATTGAAAGGAGGTGAAGAGTGGACCAACTAAGTCTTAAGGATGTAGAGGAGTGGGAGCAGAAATGTCACTTAAAAGATACTTAAGTATCAAAATACTCTCTAGAACTGGTTTCTAAACTTTCAAACTAATGCTTTCTCATATTTGAACAGTTCGAATCATGTTTCTATATAAAAAACTATTACAAAAATGATAGATTTTCTACAAGGTGTCCATAGTCACCTTTTGTGAGAGACCTGTGTGCTCAGTGCTATAATCTTTGCATGTGCTTGGAGAGACAGACTGTTGTCGAAGAGGAGGAAAAAGAAGGTGTGTTATGTTAGAAACCCTCAGTTCGTGTGGAACCCCTGAGCCTTGTAAATGGGTACTGCTTCTCTCAAATGTCAAGAGGTTCGCTAGAATGTGCTGGTGGTCTAAATGTCTGCGGCATTATAGTGTTCATCTTCTGCTAGCCTTTTTCCTTCAAACTTTGAGTTTGATGCAAGATACTAATTTAACTAAGTAGAGAGATGTCAGGCCTGTAGAGAGGCCAAAGATCATGGCATTGATGCCATTAATTATTACGTATGTACTGTACTTGTGAAATCTGAACAAGAAATGCTAATACCTCTCAAAGTTATTCCATTTAAAGTGAGAAATTGGCAGTAGGGTGTGTTAACCTCTGGTTCCTTTCTTGTTTAGTTTTATGCTTGAAATGCATTTTCAAATATTACTTGAAAAATAGCAAAATCATTTAACAGCTAGGTCACAGTCATGAAGTAAAGTTTGAACTTTGGAAGCTGTATAGGTCTTGCTCAGAGGTAGATGGTTTTTGTCCTCACCTTGGAGAAGGTGCTAGGCTGGACTTTGTACCAGACAGTACATAGGCTGTATTAAACAAATATGTCATCAAATACGTAAAAAGCACACTTACTATAATAATTCTTTATTTGTATAAGCCACATTCTGGACACATCTAGATGCTACATCTCCTTCAGAAGCTGTGTTTGGATCTGCAAAAAAACTAGCTATTTCTAATTCTTGTCAGATCAGCTTTCAAATACACGCTTTAAGGATCACAAAACATCCTTACAGACACTTACTCTTCCTCCTAGATCCTGCCTTTCTTTCTGTCACCGTTCTTGTGGATGATCTTTCCTGCTATTGCTAGCTATCTTTCAGCTATGTACTGTAATGTAGAGCTGGATGAAGCTTGTGGGCTGAGTAGCAAGTGCATGCAGTGCACACATAGACCTCAGCAGATGTGTGTGTGCTCTCCCTCACTGAGGAGTGAAAGAACTAGTTTTTTGAAAGTCAGCAGGACAGGACTGGAAGCATGGGCATGCTCACAAGCATGTGATGGGGAAAGCAGAGAATGGTGTTTTAATGCGTTGTACTTCTGCTATTCGATCCAGTTAACTTGAATTTTCTGACTGTAAAATAATAATAAAAGATATTCTAATAAAAACTTCTGTAAAGGCTTTCCTTCTTGGGGAGCAGATAATTCTCAACAGAGATCATCATATGGGAGTTTCTCACACATTGAAATCATGCAGAAATAGGAGAAATTGCTTTTAAGACTTCACAGAATAAATTATCTTGACTTAAACCCTCATGTTGGGTTTTTTTTTTAAGTTTGGATTAATTTTTATAAGTTTGCCTTTCTAATTGTTACAGAGTTAGGACAGTGATACACTACTTAAGCTTCCCTGGTCCTTAGTTTTTTAGAATTTCATGGTCATAAAATGAATAGATTTATTAGTGATGGAAAACAGTTATGTACAGTATAATCTGAAAAGAGGATCAGTTACAGTAGCACTACAGATCTTCATTAGGATGGAGATGCAAAACATTTAAGTGGTAAGCTCTTTTTTTTTTTTGCTTGTAGCTAACTTATATAGATGGAGTTTGGAAGGTTCTTCATTCCAGCTCTGTCTTCTGCTTGATTCAATCAGCTTGTCTAGATAGTTGTATAATAAATATAAATTAATGGATTGAGAATTGTTGAAGAATGTTAAAGAAAATGCTGCCAGGATGTGTCTGCGTAAAAAGTAATAGCTGAAACATAAGAGCTGATTGGCTATTTTACTGAGCTTTATGAGCTCTAGACGTCTCTCTATTGGTTAAAAAATGTTATGAGTGATAAATATCTCCCAGAAACAGAAAAATGGGTAAGTATAGAGTAGTGCAAGCATAAGTCAAATTAAACCCCAATAAAGTGAAATTAAATCAAAATGCTTAGAAAGCAAGGTGAATTCCAGAGAGAGCAGGTACTTGGAAGAAATGAATCCCAGCATTTCTTCATTAGATCATTCCAGGAAAGTAAATAAGATCTGAGAGTGTATGAGTTGAAAATTCAATAGCACTATTGATAAAAAGAGAAGAATTCTCAATTTCACTTGGAGGTAAGGGACTTCACACAGCAGGTAGATATTCCTACAATCTTTCTTTTCTCTGTGTTTTTGTAAGAATTCTGTTTACTAACTGGTTTTAACAGCAACAGAATAGAGGCTTTTCTCCTTGCCAGAGGTATTTCTTGTAATATTTTGAATTCACACATTAAAAATAGCTTCTGTTTTCTTTCTCTTTGTGTGGACAACGTGAATTTTGTGACAGGTACCGTGAAAGTGCTATGGAAAGAAAAACTGGGGAAGCACCTTGAGTTATCAGAAGGTAAAATCTTTATTAAATAGGAGAAGGAAGTAATAAAAACAGGGGTAGATACAAGATTCATTGAGAAGCAGAGGTAATAGGAAATCAAAGAAAGGAACTACTACCCCTGTAAAGCATCCTGACAAGGCTGATTTTGGATTAGGTGGAGAGATGGTGCAAGGGGCTTGTAAGTAGCTAAATCAAAGGCCACATGGCTTGTCATGTGAAGTCTGGTGCATGGGAAAGGGGGAGTGAGGACATGGATTTCTGTAGCGATTTGTCTGTGTGCTTTGTTTTTTCTCCTGTGAGTCAGAGGTCGCATCAGAGTTGTCAGAGCATAATTAGCTGCCCATATCTTTCAGAGTCTGGTTAGAGGCATGTTCTCATGCTTTGTGCCATTCAAAACACAATGCTAGCACTTTTTCCTGCTTCATTTTTCTAAGTGGCTGTGAATAAGCTTTTTCAAATAGTAGTTTTGGAAGATAGCAGTTAGACTGCAGTAACAAAGGCTTACAAGGCTGGAATAAAGGCCAGTAAGAGATTTGAAATAACAATTTGACATGGTGAAAAGCCTTTTTGTGGTTTTAAGAGAACTGAAAATCCTCCACAAATGTACCAAAACTGATTTACAGACAGAGAAGTATGTTTGTAGTGACCCTGAGTCTGAATACCTGCTTTGAGGATTTGACCAAAATGGTTTGCAGATCAGAGAAATAAAAAGCATGTGTAGTAAGTATACAGTTACGCTTGATGTCTGGAATGAAAAACAAAACTTCAGCTCTTATTTTAAGATTCTCTGAGCTTTTTTTTTACTGCAGAATTTGTGATTGTAATTTGTTTGCTAAAGTTATTCAGTGACAAATGTGCTTTATGCATCAGAAAATATCTATTGAAATCAGAGAGCAGCAGGATATATATCATGTTCTAACTCTCCTTTGGTATCCTTACAGATGTTTCTCTTTTTTGTTAGTTTGTTTTAAGCCTAAATAACTTATATTGGGCTAGTAAGCTTTTCATAATGAACTGGCTACCCCATAAGTAAGAGTAATAAGTAATAATAATAAGTAATAACAAATAAGAGTAATGAGTTGGAAGGAGGGGTATTTTTCATTGGATTTGTTTACCAGTTTATGTAGATGTCAGTAGTATTAAAACCTGAAAGAAACCAGCACTGCGGAAGCACAAATATTCTCTGACATTTCAACATCCAGTGTGCAGTATAGATGCTCAGCTAAACAGGGAATAGGGTTCTTCAGGTTTCATGCTAGTTCTTTATTTAGCACGACTGTAAATTTTGCTTCATTTTTGTATTCTTTCTGCCTTCTATACAGGAATATATCTTAAATTCTGTGATGTAGGGTTAGGAAAGCTGATAACAGACAAAACTCTCCCCCTTCCAGTTTTTCCCACTTTTCCATTTGGAGTTTTGAATAATTACAACAGGGAATGGAGCTTTTCTACAGACAGTGGTCTCAGTCTTGGTTGCGAATCTCTTTTTCCTTTCAGTTCATTGGTGTTTGAAGGCTTGGGTAAGGTCTGTTAACTTCACAGCCAAAGAGAGCTGATGTTTCAAGATGCTGAAGGGACCCTCTGCTTGCTTACCATCCCAAGAACTGTTGGTAGCTCATGTTCCTCATTGCTAGAAGTAGCTGGCCATGGATCATTAATAGAAAATACCTCATCATTAAAGGAATGAGGAGGATCTGTGTTCCAATATGAAAAGCAAGGAGAAAAAAATCTGCTATTTAAGATGAAAAATTAAGGGTTGGTTGTGTTATGTGTTTCCCTCTGCTCAGTAGGGTAAACTGTCTCTTGTGTTTCTAAATTCAAGTTTTATATAGTCTTTTGACATAATCATATTGATGATTTGGAGAAAACCATTGAAATATTTGCATTTTAGTCAGAACTGAGGATCAGGTGGAGGTGTATATTTACCTTTTATTAGATGCTATAGATTAAGCAGTGTTTGCATTGGTATATGAAAACAGTTTCTATTTGTTTTATATTCAAGACTAAAGTGGACTGTAGAAGGCACAGTGTTCCTCGTTTACCCTTTTGTCTTGAACTGTTAGGTGCTGATATCTTTTGCCAGTAAATCTGTATCATTAGAACATTTTGTTTACTACATGTGAGAGTTAGTAGCTACAATTGTAAAAGCAGATAAAATTAACCAGTTCCAAAATACGTGCGTTTTACCTTGTTGTTTAGTTAACTTCTGATTTCTGCTTAATAAATTTATGTAGAATATGTCTCAGGATGCTGTGAAGTAGAGTGTATTGTGAAGTCACTTCAAAAATCTTGTCAATAAGGAGAATTTGGGAATAAAGCATCATGCCAGAGACATGAAAAACAATAGAGCTTTGAATTTATTAGAGTTGCAAAAATTTAGAGGAGACCATTTAAATCACTGTCACAAATTACTGTGATGTTTTGAGTGCACACAATCATACAGCCTGCTGTGACTGCCTGCCAGATATCTTCTCTTGAAAAGGAAAATGGGCTACTTTGGCTGCATCTTAAGATGGTTGTTATTAGCGCCTTCCTGTAGGAGGCAAGGATTACATTGCGTGGCATTTAAAGGCAGAAGAAAAATTTGCAACCTGTGGCTCAATGTTTTTGGGTGGGTTAGTGAATTTTTTTCTTCCCCTTGCCTTTAGATATAAAGGTTAGACTAGCACAATCGTGAAACAATATCGAACTTTGTATCCACTTACCACTCTGATGGTATGCTGTTCATGTGCCTTGCCTTTAAGATATATGGCAGAGAGAACCTACATTTCCACAGACTTGAGGATGCAAACACCTTCCTTCTCTGTGCAGACATTAGGGCATGCAGGTATGACGGCAAAAAATGAGAAAGCATTTAAAACCACATTTGAACATCAATTCTATATTGAGGCTTGAAATGAGATAGTGAAAGTTTGAAGTATTTTTGAAAGTAAATGAGGGAAAGAAGAATCAGGGTTACTTTAACAGAATCATGTTTTCACAAATGAGCCAGCAGTGAATTCACATCAATAATATTTATGGCACATGAAAGCTAGCAAATTTCCAACAGTAAAACTAAAGAACCAGAATTATGTAAGTGCATCTGTAAGACCAACAGTGAGGAGAAAACTGCTTTCTTTTACCAACCTTGACAGCAGGCTGAAGCTGTGGGGACCTTGGCCTTACCATGTTTTACTGTAGCTTGCATGGTCCCTTTAGCAATGCTGATGTGTTAATTGAAAAATGGCGCAGTCATGCTTTTGAAACAGGGGTTTTTCTTTTTGTATCAAAGTTTCATACTAGATAAAAAGGAGCTGGACTTGCAGTTTTCAGTTTTTCTTGTTGTTTATTTATAGAGTTTTTATCTCAAATTCAGAGTGTCGCCCTGCACTTGGACATTGCACTTTAAATATCTAGCTGTAAGGCCTCGAAACTGAGAATGCAGTGCTGTTTTAAAGACTTTTCACTTAATTAACTGTTAAAACGTACTATATTTATCATTTTGTACCAATAAGTATCACTTATTTTTAACACGTTTCTCTTACTTCAAATTTATTCTACTAGTGTTTCTGTGCCACTGTCACAGCAGAAAATGGAGTAAAAGAAGAACTCTGAACACCGCCTAAAAATTTCTATTTTGCTTTCCTTTTACTTCTATACTACAAAACCTAAAACTACAAATTTTCACTCTGTGATAAAGTAAACTATAATTTATCTTACATTTTTAATGTTTTTAATTTATCCATAAGTGTTGGAAGTTTTTCTCATGGGCACCAATTAAAGACTGTGTCTTCTTCAGCGAGGGTCCTNGTTTCTCTTACTTCAAATTTATTCTACTAGTGTTTCTGTGCCACTGTCACAGCAGAAAATGGAGTAAAAGAAGAACTCTGAACACCGCCTAAAAATTTCTATTTTGCTTTCCTTTTACTTCTATACTACAAAACCTAAAACTACAAATTTTCACTCTGTGATAAAGTAAACTATAATTTATCTTACATTTTTAATGTTTTTAATTTATCCATAAGTGTTGGAAGTTTTTCTCATGGGCACCAATTAAAGACTGTGTCTTCTTCAGCGAGGGTCCTAGACCTCCCAGGGCAGTTTGAGGGGTTTTCCAAACATCTTGGACTCCAAAACAAGAACAGATAATTTCTCAAAGCATGGTATTAATTATCTAAAAAATGAATGCTGTAGTAAGACTAGCTGATAAGGTAGTGAGTGGTCCTTTCTCCAGAGGAAATGGTTTTCAGTCTGTGATTGTTTTTTGCTTGTAGTACCACAGCTCAGTAGTCCAATTTTTAGCACTTAGTAATATGGCTGTTACAAGCAATTATCCTGACCCACTTACTCTCTTTCATGTTGGCTGCAAAACATGGATATTGATGGCCAAAGGTAAAACTTCTCTCTAGTCTGATCTGCCCTCGTGATGGAGCATTCTTTTGTTCACATGCATTAACCCCCTTAAAGTATAAAACACTGAAAAGAACACTTCTGCAAATTGCACAGAATGACTGCTTTGGATAAAAAGAAAAGGGCTTCTTGAATGTGACTTCATAAAATAAGGAAACAAATAGAAAACTATTAAATGATATTTCAGCTTTCATTTGGACATACTCGTTTTCTTCTTGTACATTCTGATTAAAGTCTACTTCCCAATATGTTTTTCCATTGACATGCCTGCACCACCTATTGGTAAGAACCAATGTAGAGTAAATTTGAGTCAGTATGACTTTATCCTCTGCAAATACAATTCACCCCAGCAAGAACTACAGAACAATCCAGCTTCTCTCTTGAAAATCTTGATCTCCCATCAATGGCAGCCAAGAAGTACTGCAACTTCTTTTTAGTGAAGTTGAAACAATTGCAGTAAACTTTTGCTTCTGTAGTGAGGTGGATTTCATTTTTTAATGGAAGGTTTCATAGAAAAGGGTGTAACTGAAGCATGTAGACACCATTGCTTAGGATTCTGATTTCCCCTTCAAGAGTTTTATCAAGAACTAGAAAGTTTCTTTATTTTAAGAAGAACATATTTTACAAGATATAAGAATATTTGAGCAAATAGGTTTCTAGAAGAGCAGTGTACTCGTGTGAGACTTGTAAAGATGTCTTAGAAACAAAATTGTCTCTGTTTGATACATTGCTCAAACAAACCAGGGAATCTATTAGCAATCTCCAATGCTGTCACGCTTTGGAAAAAGAGAAGTGGTCCCTGCCATATAACCTGTATAATAAATATACCATTGTGTATAAACATACCTACCTTTCTGTTGAGGATGACTCATTTTGTTGCTGCTAATTTTCTGGTAGCAACAAGAAGTCTTGTGCTGCAATTCATGGACATGTTGTGTTTGCAGTGGTCCACCTCTTGAAGTCAGTGCTTCATTGTCTTTCATTGATTGTTTTAGAAGCAAGGCAAATTGCTGCTGTTCAGCGAACCAGTACTCTAAACATTTTGTTACTATTTTTAAAGGGATCCCCCTAAGATTTTTTTAGAGCAACCCTAATCTTAGTGGGAGAAAAGATTTGTTGCCTTTTAGTTGAGAATATTCGCATAGATAGTCCAAAATTATTATGGTTTGTCACTGATGCTTAATGGCACTAAGACTGACAAAACGTATGCATGTGGTTGTGTGATGTGTCCCCAAGTGTTAGCTCAGAATTTTAAACTCACTTTGAAAGGAGTGGTAGAAAGTGTCAGGTGATTGCTGCCTAGAGGGCATGTTATTTTCAGAGCAGCTTAGGGGCACATGTGTATGAAAGATCTGTTTGGTTTTGTTAATTTATTTTGTGTCTTTTGTGAATGTTGAATATGAGGCCAGGTTCAGGTTCAACTTTGTCAAGTCTAACAAAATGGAAGGTTTATATGGGTAAAGCCATGTCTTGTTAGTCAGCAGTCCCTAGTTTCTGTCTGTTCATGACTCTGCTGCTGATTTTGTAGATGACTTTAAACAAGGCATTTCCCATTCCCCCCACCCCACCCACTTCCTCTATAAGTTAGTGCCAATACTACTAGTTTCCTTGGTCAAACACTTATATGTAAACTAAGTTACTACTCTGTTTGTCTTGAAGTGGTTGAAAATTCTAAAGTGTCTGTGGTACTGTAGACTTAAGAGACTGTGTTAAGGAAAACAAAATACACTGAAAATACTCAATAAAGCAGTATATTTTCACCAGGGGAGGCAATAGTTTCATGGAGTTTCCCTGAAGAAGATTCTTAATTTTTTTTAAAGTAATAACTTTGCATTTCAAGCTTTTATTAGCTTGACTTGGAATGTTAATCATGTTACTGATGACAAAACTGAATGAATAAACTTCTTAAAAAATCAGAGGTACTAGTAACTGCTGTGGCCTAGGTTCAAGTTCCAAGGGGTTAAATGTATTCTTAATACTTAATTTACTGCAACAGCTGACTTAACCATGGAAAAATGTGTAGGTGCCAAGGAGACTCTCACAAGCTGCATAAGCTACTAGCCTCTGGGAATTTCATCCTGATACACATGGTGCATATTAGGGGCTCTTGTGGGAAAACTGTATTTTATGGAACATGAGGGGGAAAACAGTATTAATCACAAGATGATCAGGATACAAATGCTTTGTTAAGGAATTTTTACTGTAAGCAAAGAGCAGACAGGCAGGCAATCAAAATCAGTGGGAACAGATGAATTAAAACTTAGGTTATACTATAAACAATGCATAAGTGAATCTTAACCAGCATGGCTGGCAATAAGAAACATGTAAGCTATACTGCTTTCCTTAAGGAACCAGAGCTTTTTCCTCTTTTACATATCCTTCTGAAGCCACCAGAGTCTTGAGAATGTTAACTTTTTCCATATTTTATGAAAATTACTACCTTGTGGAAGGGAGGGCAGACCCAAAGTAGTGCCACCAGTGTAGGACAGGCAACAGAGAGATTGATACTCTCTGAGTAGAAACTTGTGTCCCTCTTCCTGACCCATCAGCCTAGGTACATGCATCAGCTCTTGCTAACTCCTCAGAAATGTGGGAGGTTTATCCTTCCCCCAGAAACTAAAAGACACCGTGGGGAGAAGTCTTGGGAACAGGTGAAGATGCCCAAGGCACACAGGCCACACCCATACAAAATTTGGATGAAGTAAGAGCTGTTCTGAGAACTGCTTGGCTGTCTTAGTCAAACCCTCCTTCTTCTTGTGAGGCATTTAAGCTTTAATGGTAAGTGTTCTTTTGTTTTTTCTGTTGTCCTCATTTTGTAGCCACAATGTGACAAGGTGGTGAAGGAAACAGTATTACAGGTCTGTTATCCTGTGTGAAACTTTCAAGACTAAGACTGTAGCTTTTCCATTTTTCTGTAACTTCTGAAAAATCATGCTGCTTTCTTCTGAAGTTATATTTCTCAGCATGGGCCATAGCAGATCTAGGGAGGGATGAACAGACTGCTTTCTCTGTAGTCATTTTACTGACCCCCTCTGAGGCAGAAGAGTAAGTGTTGAATCCCATTCTTCTGAATATCTGCTCTTGGGATGATGAGAAGCAATGGGGAGCTAAAGTGCACACACAGTTTGTCCATCTGCCTTTGCTTTCTGATGAAGACTGGTAATGTTTGCTAGTAGTAAGAAGATAAATGAACCCTTTTTGTAGAGAATGTCAGCTTGAACACGCTGCATGTTCAAAATACGTCAATAACATCTAGAGGGAAATGAACAAAGCAAGAGCTTCAAAAGGTAAGAACAATCACAGTCAAAGAGAATGAGAATTGGGAGTTAGAAGTGTTGGTAACTCCATATTCACATTTTTCTCCCAAGTGAATAACTAATTAGAAGCATTTTATTCAAGGTTAATTTGATAACTGATTCCCAGTCATAACCCTTAATCTGAATTATTTCTCAGTTGTTTGATGGGTGTCAAACAATAACCAGCTACACCATTTTTTAAAAACCATTCTCATTTAAAAGTGTGGTGAAAAAAATCCTTTTTTGTACCTCCTGGAAGCAGACAGTAGGAAATGAATGAGCTGTCTTAGTTTAAAGCATTAAAGCAAGAAAACCCAAAAGGTTTGTTTAGAAATATGTAATAAGCAGCTCCTGTCTCCTTTAGTTACTAAATGAAATTGTTTCCAGGAGAGGAAGTGGGATATTAGTGAAGCTTTTACGCTATGCTCCCAAAGAACAGTGGTTTTAGTCACTGCCTTTGTTCTTGGATAGACAATCAGCATGGAGGGTATTCCATGCCCCCTAAACTCCCAGCCCAAGCTGAGGGGCCAAGAGTGTTGAAAACCATATGTATTTATAAGACAGTTACTTTAGACATTTTGGAGGAACACTGGAAGAAGATACGAGAGACTAAAAAAACTTTTGTTTTGTCTGTAATTGAGAATCTTAATGCAGATTTAGTCTCCTTGGAGGAGTTGTATGGATTGACTTGTAGTCCAGGCATCACATTGCCTACACAATTATGTATGCTTTCAAAGGCTAAAATATATGGACTGTCAATTGTTCAGTGTAGAATTATGGTTAGCTGAACACCTAGGACAGTCATAGCTGTATTTTTTTGGTTGGTTGTACAGAAAATGGCGGAGGCAGACATACGGATTCTTGTACATACCTATCTTCTTTTCTAGGAGGACAGTTGGTTGGGGGATGACAAAAGAGAAGAGCAGAAATAAACCAAAGAAAGTGCTCAGTGAAAGTCAATATACTATTGTAAGGACAGGGTTTTTTTCTTTTTTGGTTCCATGGAACTTACTCATTTAATTAATGGTGTTGAAGCCATACTCCAAAGTCTCTGCCAAATGCTTAGGTCACTGGCAGACAAACCTTGGAGGTTTCCTGGCAAATTCTCTACTGTAGAAGCAGTCAGTAAGGGTACAAAGGTGAAAATTGCATAGTTCAATAGTTACAATATTTACATTAAAATGACAATGGAGATTGATCACTTTAACTTAGCAAACATATTTCTTAGTCGTAGAAAATACATAGACTTGAGCTTAAACACTTGCAGAAGCTGTAGTTTGTAGGTTCACAGGAAATATGGTGTGTTGGTTTTCAGCATGATAACTGAGGCTAGGTGAGAAGAATCTGCTTATGGTAGCCCCATTTAGGACACTGGAAAAATGTAACTGTCCCAGCCAGAACCAGTACAGAACTGCTATACACCTCTTGCGTAGAGCCTTCAAAGTTACCCTGTGAAGGAGAACACTTGCACTGCCACTACGTGTTCTGTGAGTCCATTCTGGGATGTTTGAAGTGTAGTGTGTTTAGTGCCGCAGACTGCTACTTTTGCAGGACTGATGCTATGAAGCATCTTTTTTTTAAGATGGGACTGAAATTAGATGCTGAAGCTGGTAACATGCCCCTTTCAGAAAGTGACAGTTCCACTGGCATTTTCTTTACCATATTGTTGCACTTTCCTATGTTTCCTATAGGTACTCTATGTATTTGTATGAGCTTTACTGTGTCTCCTAAAGTAATTACGGGTTTGAAACATTCAGGTGCTGTGTGTTCATGTACAGATATGATGGCAGATAGAGATTAAGTGGATTAGGTGGAAAATGGAAAGGATGGGCAGTTCCAAGAGAATATTAGCACATATTGCTCAGTGTTACCTGTTTAGGTAACTGATGTCTTCCAGAGTCACAGTAATTTGTCCTTATTATTGGGGACTGTTGTGAGAATCTTTTGATGAGAGTTCAGACTAAAAATTGAGATGAATGATTCTCATCTGATTGTAAAAGGGCATGCATGTTTGGGGCGGCTTAGCTGTCTTAACTAGTTTTCCTTTGTATGCTGGGGCTGTGTCAGTGGCATTTGTGAGCGCATGATTGTACGCCCTGTTTATATTACCTGAGAAAAATATGTCATAGATTTAGTTTAGCTCTTCTCAGTGGTGTTGCGATTTATGCTTCCTTTGAGGTTTCTGAGCTTTTCCTGACTTTATGTTCTAATCTTTAAAGGATGAGCATGTTAACATCTCATGAGTATTACAGAAATTCTGTTACCCAGACTAATTATGATACACTGCAAAAGAGCAGATACATATTAAACTGCAATAGCCAGTCATCCAGTTATGGAGATAACCTACTTATGAACATAAAGAAGACTAAGTATTAAGTAACTGTTACTTAAAATGGAATTATAGTTTGAATGCAGGTCTTTTAAAATTCTTATTATGTGTTTCTCTCTACATTGATTACCATTTGTTATTATCTTGTTAAATGTAGGAATTTAAGTCAGCTGGTTGTCTTTATTATGCTCAGCTGGACCATAGCATAATTCTCTTTTATCAAGATGGGTTTTCCCCAGCAGGCTACCTGTCTTACATTCAGTCATTAATAAATGTTGTGAATAACACTCAAATTGAAAAATACCTCATTAAGAATGATGAAAGTCAAAACAATTTGCCTGTTTGATAAATAAAATTAAGATTGCTGATGTGAGTGTTCTGAATTAATTCTGTTTTATGAAGATTTTTTTCCTGTAGTACATTATGTCTATGTGCTACTTCTCCAGCCCACCCTAATATTTTTATTGGTTCTGAAGTCTTCAGGTAGGAGCTGGTTATACCATCTTGACCCTGCATTCACCTTTTAGCCTTGTTTTAAGACTGACTTTGCTGTGGGTTTTTTATGACTGGGTAGTTAGTTCTCTGCTGGTGTGCACCACTGTGTACCTGTAAAATGGCCATCTCTACTATTTCTCACTCTTGTCTTGGGTGTCTTAAATGCTTAAGCTTGCTCTGTCTGTGGGAAAGCTTAAGAATGTCTGTTCGTGGTTGCTTGTGAAGGAAAAGTTCAGGATGGCTCTGTTTTAATTTTCTGTCTGTCTTTACTTTTGCTCTTAACTAAAGCAAAGTGCAAGGAAAAGATGCAGTTAATTTATCTTTTCTCCAAAATCTACCCTGAAGCAGAAGGTGGTTTGATCTTTTGTGGTGTCTGCAGAAGCATGTAAACAGTTGAGGGAAACAAAGAGTGTTCTTTGCTACTAATGTGTGGACCATTATACAGCTTGTTTTTTGTCATGCTATCTTTTGCGTACATAAGTAAATATTCTTCATAAAGTAACTTCAGGACATTTTGGAAGATAGCAGTAAATTCTAAAAATAGTTAATTTGCTATGTGTGTTTTCAGTATCTGTCCTTTGATTGCTTCTCTTAATTTAGTCCTACTTTTACTTGTATTAACAAGGTTTGGCTTGGAGGTCTCTTAAAAGCCAATAATTGTTGCATAGCAGAGATCTACATGTCTATCATCTCAAGACCTGCAGAAAGCCTGTTTAGGCATTTCTGCAGGTGACAACTGTGTGACTGATTTATTCCATCTCCTTCAGCATTTCCTGTAATTTCAGTCTGAAATAGCATGGCAAACAGCCATGGAAGCATTTTTAGCTTCTGAAGCACATGGCTGAAGTTCTGCTGCTGACAGCAGTCAGTTCCTGAAGATGGACGTGGAAGTTGTGCACTAGAACAAAATCTGTCTCGACTCCACTCTGCCTCGAAGTTCTCTGCACCTTTCAGCTATGGGCTCCTGCTAGCATGTTACTGGCTTCGCTTCAGGTTTTTGTACTGAAATGCACCAGAGACTCTTCAGCCTCAATTTTGTTAGTATTTTCTTTGTAGTATATTGAATTCTGCTTGTGGCAAGGTTCTTCAGTGCTCACTCAGCATGAGGCTGTGGATAGGCATTTTTCTGATACTGTGATCTTCCTACTTAAGGAAAAGGGTTTTTGTTGCTGTGTTCCATTTCTCAGATAACAGACTGAAAGGGAAGCAAATGGGGAACACAAGTGCACCTGGGTGGTGTGGAGCAAGGAGGTGATCCTGAATGTTGGGTCCAGGCCGAGTGAGAGCTGCTGATTGCTGCTGGTGCAGGGGGGATGTGTGATGGCAGATGTTCAGCCTCACTTGCTATGAGGCCTGCCTTAGAGGAGAAGTATTAGCATAGATGTGGGTTTATAGAAGATGCAGAGTCCTCCCTTAAATGGGTGGGAGGGGCAGAGCAGCACCTGCATAGAGGAACCCTTCCCACCACCTGCACAAGTGCCAAACCCAGAGCTTGTGATGCTGCCTGTCCAGCTTCTGCACCAAATGAGACTTTTCTGCTGCTGTCTACTGCATCCTTCTCTTCCACTTGCTTTGAATAAGGTCACGTGTTTTTTAGCCACAAGTTGTACTTTCTTTGCCATTCATATGAATATTAGTTACTGCACTTATGAGTTGTTGTCTTTGGGTCTAGGTATGCCCTGTCTGCCATCCCTTAAAAGTCTCCACAAGTGTCCAAAGGCTCCAGTGTTACCTACCTGCAGGGGAAACTATGGTAAATGGCAGCAGAATATCATGTCACAAGTGGGGAAAAAAAAGGGGGAAGGATGATGTTTTAGGAGGCAATTTTTGTGTTATGCCTAGGTTTGGAGTTCTAACTTGAGCTGAAAAGCAATTTTAGAGAAAGACAAAGACAAGGAGTTGCTCTAAAAATGTGACAGTCAAACTTGTGCCTGATGTCTGTCGAGTTTACATTTTTGAAATTAAATTACTAGGAGCATCATGAATTTAAAAACTAACATCACCTGTTTTTGATATATCATGATATTTTTAAAACACTTGACTGGTGGAAAGACGTAATCTCCTGAAAACATACAGAAAAATGAGTGGGGAAGCCTGCTTAGAGTTTTGCTCTGATTAGGGAAACAGACATGTAGCCTTTCTTTTAGTTTCTTAACTGAACAGTAAATTGCATGCAGACTGTGCTTAGGGGTGTTCTTTCCTCAAATCTGTGAAGATCAGACTGCGAACAAAATCAAAGATGTATGTATTGACACCATTTCCTAGAGCAATTACTAATGAGAAAAACAAAACAAAAAAGAACCACCAAAACCAAATACCTGAATAAACAAAAAAACCAAAAGAAACAAACAAATAAAAAATAAGAAAGGTACCAAACCTCCAGAATTAAATATGCCAGATTTTGAAAACCCTTCTTTTGCAGTTAATTATTGTCAATCAAATCTACTGTGGGAAATAATGCTTTGGCTAAATTGTCTCCAAGCAAGGAAATCTGCTTTTATAAAAAAAAAATTGAGACCATGACTCCTTTAAAAGCACCTGATATGCTAGCATAAAATGGTGATTTCCATTTTGACTAATTTAATGTCCTCGAGACAATATGTACTCCAACTCCTGAAAGCATTATATATTAATGTGAAATGGAGGATATTTTTTAGACTGAAGGAATTTGTCACACATATATAATTTTGCAGTTTTGAATTGTCTTTCTTCACCCAAAGTGAATCATTACATTCCCCTTATCAAAGTGAAGAAAAGTGTGAAGTTTTCTGTTCCTCTGAAGTCATTTTGAGCCATGACCACCAATGAAACAATGGTGGTTTAGGGTTACTTGTTTCCTGTTTGTCTGGCTGGTGGTATGCACTCTAATTTTTGTTCAAGATGTTTACACTGAATTATTTCTACTCTCTATTTTTCAAGCTGTTATTTAATCAAATACAATATATGGAGAAACTATGGGCCAGAGACATACCAAGACTAGAGAAAGACATTGCAAAGAGCAAAAAATTTAGTGTTTCCACTGGAGTATTCTTCACAAACCCAAAACTTAGTTTTGCCAGTGATCCTAAAAGAATTTTTAGTGTGATAATGCTGTCTGAACAAAGACTGGGGTATTTGGTCAAAAAAATTAATGTTAGGAGTTTGTCTATGTTAATGTTATCAGGAAGCACTTCACTTTTATTTTCAAGATCTGCCTAACTAAAATAGTTACAACCCTCAAAAGTGTTCCTCCAGAATTATTAACAAAACTATTTCCTAATTAGTGAATGTCTGCAACTCGTCAGTGAAATTAGAAAAATGTTACTGACTGGAAAATTGGAAGCAACACTATGTTGCTTCTCTCAGAAACAAGTACAGGCTGGGGATTACAGAAGAAATTATTTACTCTGTAGCATATAAATGAGTATAACCTTGGTGATATTTCTGTCAATAACTTTCCAATTAATTTTGTGGCATTTTTTAAAAGAAAAAGGACCAATTTGCAAGTGCAATTTTGTCCACTTTTTCCTGATATTTTCAAAAGAGCAGAATTGAAGTACTGCATGATGAATGGCTTTTATGCATAAGAAAACACTTAGCTTTCTTCGGCAAAACTGTAGCTATGATCTATTAAAAGTCTACTTGAACAGCTCCATCACTTTATTTTTATTGTTTTATGGATTTCCATCAGATTATTAGTGCAAATTCAATTTAATTAATATAGCATTTTTAAGGTGAGGATTTTTATAAACTAGTTGTTCAGTTCTTGCTGGAATTGGCCTACAGCAAAACCAATTATTCAGAGTTAGACCATGTGCCACTTTGAAGGTTTTCTGCCTTTATGGCCCAATCTTTATTTCTTTCCCTTCTGTTTCCATTTTGTGTGCAAAGGGGATTTTGTCATCTCTACAGAATGTAGAGCTCAGAGCTCAAGAAGAAATATATCAGTGGCTAGGTTTTGTGTATTAATTTATTGTACCTTTCAGTGTGCGTATATGTATCTTTCCGTGTATCTGAAATGTTTGTACACCAACACGTGCAGTGTGAGAAACAAACAGGATGAAGTGGAAGCCTTAGTCAGCTCCCAGCAGCAGCTCAGTGTGAGTCAGCAAACCCCATCCTGGCTGCATCAGACACTGCAGCAGCAGCTGTGATCGGGATCATCCTGCTGGATTCAGCCATGGTGCAGCATTCTCCCTCTGCGCAGTGCTGGGCCCCACAATTAAAAAAGGATGTGAAGATCCCTGAATGCGTCCAGAGGAGGGAGAAAAAAGCTGGTGAAAGGGCTGGAAGGAGTTTCTTGTGAGGAGCAGCTGAGGACTCTGGGCTTGTCTAGTTTTGGGAAAACGAGGCTGAGGAGTGACCTTATCACCCTGTACAGCTTCTTGAGGAGGGGATGTGGATAAGGAGGTGCTGATCTCTTTTCCCTGGGACCCAGTGATGGGATTTGTGCAAGTGGTTCAAAGCTGTGCCAGGGCAGGTTCAGAATGGACATTGGGAAGCATTTTTTTAATATGAGGGCAGTCAAATACTGAAGCAGGCTTACTAGAGAGGTGGTCAAAGCCCCAAGCTGTTAGTGTTTAAGAGGCATTTGGACAATGTCCTTAAAAATAGGCTTGAACTATGTCCTGAACTGTTCAGGCAGTTGGGCTAGATGATTATTGTAGGCCCCTTCTAATTGAAGTAGTTTGTTCTATTCTGCCTCTCTTAAGCAGAATAAAGCTATAGGCACGCTAAAGTGGTCAGAAACAGCATTGCAATTTTAATTATTTCTGGTTAAAGAAAGTTGTCGTTTTCTATGCTGCTTCCTTATAAATCACTGATTATCCTCACATGGCTGTTTTCTTCCCTCAAAATTCCTAACAGTGTAGTAGTATAATTATTGTGATAATTACGTGCACGCCAGTGTATAACAACATTTCCATCTCCTGTATGCAAACACAGCTCTTAAACTCAGTTTATGCCTGAAGCATACATTTAAATCATATTAATTGTAAACATGTTTGCACACAAACTGCAAGTCTTTCCCTCTTAGGGTATTTTTGATTGTAGAGCTTCATATTATTCTGTTACCCAAGTAATGCTAGGTGACAGACAGAAAAACCAGGCAGATTCATGTAAACACACTGTTTACAATAAATAATTGTTCTAGCCTTAGCAATACCCTTTGATAGTTTAAGCTTGTATCATATTAGTACATCTGTGTTTTGCTTAAGTTAACACACTTTATTGTTTTTTTCCATTTGTTAGTGAATGGTATGAGTAAAATGTGTTTGAAGAGATATTTTCCTTTTCCTGCTCTTAGTCCCACTCTCTGGTTACTAAAACAGTTGTGAGAGGTAGACTAGCATTCATGATCTTATGTGCACTTAGTCTGAACAGCTTCAGGAAGGTAATCAGGTAGAAGATACAAGCAAAATTTATATTTTTCATTATATTACATCTGAAGAACAAAGAACTGTCTGAAATTGAGCAGAAGATATTGCAGGGTCCTGCACAGGGGGAGGAATAACCCCAGGCACCAGCACAGACTTGGATCTGCTGGAAAGCAGCTCTGTGGAGAAGGACCTGGGGCTCCTGGTGAACAACAAGCTGTCCATGAGCCAGCAGTGTGTCCTGGCGGCCAAGAAGGCCAGAGGTGTCCTGGGGTGCATTAGGAAGAGCATTGCCAGCAGATCAAGGCAGGTGATCCTGCCCCTCTACTCAGCCCTGGGGAGGCACATCTGGAGTGCTTTGTTCAGTTCTGGGCTCCTCAGGACCAGAGAGACATGGAGTCAAATGTTTATAAGTATCTAAAGGGGAGAGTGTCAGTGGATGGATCCAGACTCCGCTCAGTGATGCCCAGCAATAGCACAAAAAGCCATGGGCAGAAACTGATGCACAGGAAGTTCCACCTGAACATGAGGAAGAAATTCTTCACTGTATGGGTGACCGATCACTGGAACAGGTTGCCCAGAGAGGTTGTGGAGTTTCCCTCACTGGGGATATTCAAGAACTGTCTGGACACAATCCTGTGCAGTGTGCTCTGGGATGACCTTGCCTGAGCAGGGAAATTGGACCAGACATTCCCTTGTGATCCCTTCCAAGCAGACCCATTCTGTAATGAATCAAGTAAAATAACTATGAAAGATGGAGATGTGATGGAAAACAATTAGTCTTGGCTCGTTTGTAAATTTTAACCCCAGAATTTTGACACAGTTATGTCAGCACTGGTGTACAGACTGACTTTGTTGGCTCTGAAATGCTTAGTCCCAGCTTGATGCTTGCATAGCATAATGAAGTTAAAATAGAGAATAAGATTTATTGTTTTAGGTATCTGTCTGGAAGTTAAGAAAAAAATATTCTCTATGCAAAGCCTTTAATGGGAAGAAGAGGTATATACTTAATAATCAAGAAGGAAATTATTTCAAATCCTGCAATGGTTGGACCTGATTTTCTCAGTAAAAAAGTAAATCCTGAGGGCTGTATCTTCTATACAAATAGGAGAATGTACTAGTGCACAATTACTGAAATTTTTTTTACTCCTAAAATACTAATGGTATCTACAGGGCAATTTGACATTTATTCTCAGAGTTTTTAATGTTATACCTAATGTGTTTTCCATCAGAAATAATTGTTTGGTTTATTATGTTACTATACAGGCAGCCTTAGCTACAGTTCAGTTGTTTAAGGGCTTTTCTTTTGCTTTAGTGTCATGCTTGTCTAAGAAAGACTTCTCAACCACATGCTTTCTGGAAGTCCCTTGCTCCACGATACCTGAGACGTGTATATTTTTTAACAGTAATTTTTGAGAAATTCTTTGTATTGAAAAAACTAACATCTAGAATTAAAGCAGGAAATGTAGGAATAACTTCAGTTTAAAAATACTCATTTTTATTCTTCTCCCATCTCTCATTCCCATCTTGTTCAGGGGAAACCTGAAGGAGCAGACAGAAGGGATGGAAGGCATAAACTATAAGTGATCCTGGACATCTCCAGTAACTTCTGAATGCCTCAGTAAGGACTGTTGCTTGTGTAGGCAGCGTGGAATATAGCTGACAGCTTTCCATGTCCTTCAGTCAACAGGAGGGGCTTCTGTGCCATCTGTGATGTGTATCAAAGTTTTAAAGCGTGCAGCTGCCTGAGGAGCTTTCTATATCAGGAAAATGTCCCTTCTGCCGGAAGTTCTGGAGGTTAATGTTGTGATTTATCCCAGCTGGCATCTAAGCACCCCCAACAGCTTATTCATTTTCCTGCAGTGGGATGAGGGAGAGAATTGGAAGGACAAAAGTGAGAAAGTTGTGGGTTGAGATTAAGACAGTTTAGTAGGTAAAGCAAAAGCTGTGTGTACAAGCAAAGAAACACAAGGAATTCATTCACTACTTCCTTCATGGGCAGGCAGGCATTCAACCATCCTCAGGAAAACAGAGCTCCATCACATGTAACAGTGACTTGGAAATGAGTGGTTTATTTTAAAATCACTGTCAAAGGTATTAGCAAAAGCAGATATAATATAAATTTATGACTAATAAAGTTCAATTGGCAAGGTTCCCTCTATCACTTACTACGAGGATGAAATTCACAAAGCAAAATCTGATATAGATTTACAGAGAGACCAGAGATGGAGAAGATTAAGGATGTAAAAGTGTAAGCAAGACCCTCCCATTGAGTCACAAGGTTCAGAGAGGACCCTCTTGCTTTCTGAGTTCCTGATGGAACCTAGGTGTAGCTGAGTCCAAACTCAGCCACAGTCTTGGAGACTTCTGTGCCCTCCTATCTTGTGTATTAGATTGTTCTCAGTTATGAAGAAACTATTTGATGATCAGGGAGCAGGCAATGTGGACAGAAAATGTCACTCCAAAATTTAGTTACTTTATTTAAGGGGTTATGAGCTGTATCTTGTTATCCTATCCAGGTGATAAAAGTGGTGGAAATCTGGTCACTCTGTATGTGTGGCAGGGAATGTAGTATATCTGTAAATGCAGTGCTGAGAGCCCAGTCTTAGAACTTTTAGTGCCTTCCATGCTTCTCTTGAGGGTTTTATCTATCCCATGAAGTACATGTCAGCATAAGGTATGAAGCAAATGAGCACTTCTTATTCCTACCATTTACTGTATCATTTAACCCACACTCAACTTAGTAATTTTTGCTGGTTTTTGTCTGAACCTGCCTAGATTTTTTTTTTTTTTTGTATTAATGGCTGAGGTGTGCCTGAAGTCAGAAAATAACAGAGCCATTCTCTTCCAGGCTGTTTTTTTTTCTTTTTTTAAAGAATCCAAGTACTGGACCCCTCCAGCTATCAAGGTGAGCTGCAGAATAGCAGTCAAAGAGCTTTTGTAGAAATCACAGCAGAATATATAAAGCTAACTTACTGATGCAGGAGGGATTTGGTGCCACAATCTGCCTTCCCCTGAAAATGAATACCACTCCTTGGTTTTGAGACTTCTTTTAATGAAGGTGGTGTTGAATAGAGGGAAAAATTGGTCAAAGGGTGACCAATATGAACAAGTAATAGGCAAATATCTATAAAATATTTGTACAAAAATACTTATGGTTGAACCACTGCTCTTTAAGAAGGCATCACTTCTCACAAGCACCCACCTAGAGTATCCTGCAGGATGCATAAAATGTGTAAATTCTTGTAGACATTATTCTGCGTCATCCTGATGTTGTGTTGAAATCTGTGTAAAGGGAACTTCTGTGTTTACTTGTTTATTCTTACTGTATATTTAATAAAGAAAAAATCTATTCATAATGAAGTGTTCAACAGTGTTAGACTGGCAAATGAATCTCATGTTAAAGCAAGAAAGATAGCTTTAACTAGAATTTTGTTATCACTATGTTGAAAGGCTTCAGTGTAGTCACTGTTAGTAAAATGTGTCATTGTGACTTGATTGCATCTGTTCCTTCAGTGTCAGTTGTCTGATGCCACACATGGGAATGCATTTGTGAAAGAAATAGTAGTGCTTCATTTGTGGAATAAAGAAATAAAATATTTGAGACAAATTATTTAAGCTGTTTATGTGAGCTGTAGAAAAGGTGTATTCTCCTGATAGAACAGGGGACAGATAATCATCAATGCTTGTTCTGCCTTTCTGTGATCTTGGGTAACTCATTCTGCAGGCATTAGCAAAAGAATTCACTGTTGTAGAATGCACTGAGAATGAGAACTGAGTACTCTCCTCTCTTTCTTACATGTAGAATGAGTGCCACAGATTCATGGAATATCCTGATTTGGGAAGGTCTTTTTCTGCAACACTCCTCTCCAGTGTCTCATTCCCCAGTCTCACCGTACTTCCAGGATTGTCCCATCCCAGGTGCAGAATCCAGCACTTGTCTTTGTTAGACTTCATACAGTGATTGCCCAGCCCTCTGCTTTGTCAAGGTCTCTCTACAGGGCCTCTTGATAGTATGATTAGGCAATGTAACCTAAACAGATACTGAATCATTATTGAGAAGCAATCCTTATTTGTCAAATCATGTATTAGTAATGATAATGTTATTACTAATGCCCACTGATAACTTGCAATTGCTTGCTGTAAGGCAGATTTTGTTTGAGGAGCGTTTCAATAATTTTTCATGATCTCTGAATTACTGGAACCTGTTTGTATGTGAAAGCAGCTCAAAATGAATGGCATAACCAGTATGTTTCTGACTATTCATGTTTGTGAAATGTTTGTAATACAGCTAGCATTGCAGCTGCGTGCCCGAATAGTCCTCTGTCACAGGAGGTTAAGTGACAGTGTACTCTAGGTGAGCACCTGAGGTGTACACAGTACTAGAATATGTCACCTCTGCAGTTCCACATGTGTGCGCATGTGTATGGTTCTTCGGCATTACAGAAAACTATCATTCCACCTTCTTGTCCTAGGACCTGAGCCTTCTTGCACTAGCTTTTATGTCTTTCCGTATTCCCTCTATCTTTTTACAGCTTGACTAGTCATTTCACCTGTGTTCAACCTCTTAGGCAACATTTAGCAATAGCTTCAGCTATAGTTCGAGACCTGTTTGATCTAATTTCCATTCTGTAGCCTTAAACATACCAAGCTTGTTACAGCAATGTTCACCTCACAGTACAGTGAAACATGATGAACATAAGGGACGGTCTTCAGCTGTATGATTGAGTTGCATGAGCTCCTATTTTATTTCAGAATTGCACCTAAATTTGTTTTAGTTAATCTGTTTAGCAAATGTATTTGCAAATACATTAGGACTAAAACTTTCATTTATGAGAGAAGAGAAATTCTTCTGACAAAGATACAATAACAGGTCAGTACCATGAACTCACGTGACATGGTGTTGGAAGGCACCCACAAGGATCATCAAGTCCAACATTTAAGTGACCTTTACAGGGATTGAATGGACAACCTTGGTTGTTGTTAGCACCGTGCTCTATCAACTGAGCTAAACTCCTTATTTTGCCTTACACAAGCAACAAAACCCCCACATTTTATACTCTGGCCAATGTGTCTAAAGAAATATGTATAATTTTGCTTTTTTTTTAAATTTCTCTTCTCCTGGACCTATAATTCTTGTGACAGGAGATAGTCTTATGATTGGTTTGTTATTCTGTAGGCTGTTACCTGCATCTTGCATCTCAGTGAAGATGTTCTCTGGAACTGCCTTCTAGGACACCAGTTTTTTGTTGTAGAGACTGCCTTGAATTTGGACCACCTAGTCAAAAGATACAGTAAAGAGGGAGAAAATTGTGATCATACAAGCTTTTTCCTCAGGAGAAAGAAACTTGGCCATAATAAAGTCTTAGTGATAATGGTGTTCAAGACACTTGGTCTGGCGCTTGAAATGCATTTTTAGATGCCACATTAAAGGAAAGGAGCAGCCAGAGGTGAAACACCTCTATCCCTCCAGATCAGGAGGAAATTGTTTGTAATAGAGTGGTGGTTTTTGCTTATGTACCTAGTCTAGCATAGCCAATTTTTTTCTAGCAACCTTTGGGAAATTCTTTAGGGTTTCCAGATGCTTCCTTCTTCAAAATCACTCCTTCCTAGGTTCTGTTGTTGATTGTGTTCTGTTGTTCTGTATTTGCAATTTGCTTTTGTTTCTCTTTACCTTCTACACTACAGGTTTGGGATTTTTTTCCTCTCTTCGTCTGGTTTTAGGTTTTTTGTTTTCTTACTTCCTTTTCTGCAGCTTACCTAACTCTTTGCCACTTCTCTTTTCTCCACTCAGCACACCTTGCTAGGATGTTTTCCTGTTTACTTGGCAAACCACACATGTCACTGCAGCCCTGGTTACTCCTTATGAGAGTCCAATAAAAGAAAAAATACTTAGGCCAGAGAGTGCTGCTTCAGAGTGCCCAGAGATGCCATTTCTATCAGTACCTTCTGCCAGTGGTGGCTTCCACAAAAAGCAAGAGAAAAACGTAATAGCTACAGTCTGCACATGCACAATAGCACTGAGCTTTCAGTCACTTCTGTTTCTTTTCAGGAAGGTTTTGTTCGTAAGACTGGAGTTTTCCTTGTGTTAAAAGCCTGTCTTTCAGTTTGGGAAGACACCCAGAGTAGTTTCCTGATGGTTGTTCTGTAGCCCATTTTCCAGGCTTTATCAAAAGTGGTAGCTGTTACAGACTCTCTAAAGAGCCATAAGACTTTGATAAGGTACTATTCAGCATGGCAAACAGCTGTGTAAATCTGCAAGAAGAGCTAAATGAGGGAGGCAATGAAAAATATTTTTGCTAATGAGGTTTTCTGCATCAATTAAGTTATTGGGAAGAAGTTGATGTGATATTTGCGACTTGTCACAAATATGCGGCCTGAAATCACTTTTTCTAAAGCTTCTACATTTCCATCTGGTTAAGTATCTGCTGCTCAATCTTTCCCCATTTTTGTATAAGTGGATTTCAGTCTTCTGTCTATGACCATTCAAAAAGATTGTGAAGGCTTTCTCCTCTCTCTTCTGTCTTCTGGAGGCAGAGGAGGAGCAGGGGTTCCTTTTTCATTGAAAAATTGCCAATACATATCACTGTAACCTCTGCGCCTAACTAGGGCTATTATATTTACATTTTTCAAATGCTGGCACGCCTTCTTAGGAGAAGATGTGCCAATATAAGGTGAAATACTGCTTCCAGATTCTTCCAGTTTCCAACTGAAGACCTTTGTCTGAAGTCATTCTCTTAGATTTGACCAATCATCATAATACTTTTTTCAAAACCTTTCAAATCCTGCTTTACAAACTATAGCTCCTGTGGTTTTTTGTGCCAGGAGAAGCAAAGTAACTTCTGTATCTTCAAGACAGTGTTGCAGAAGAGTGCATAAAAGCAATTATTCTTGCTCTGTTTTTTCCCTCCTTTTCCCTTTTTGTTAGCTGCATGGGATGAACTAGGTAGTGAAAGCCAACTGCAGTGATAGCCAACTGAGCAAGGACTTGTAATCTCTCTCACCCTTGAGGGGTTTGGTGCTAGCAAAGCAGGAGGAGAATGGCAAGGTAGTAATAGAAAATTCTACTGTGTTTGTTTACTTGGGGATTAACCAAGCTTGCATGTCCTCAGAAAGCTGAAGTACTGATTGTACTATTGGGAACGTAAGAGTATTTATATTCGTGGATGTGTCTGAAGGGCCTTGTCATGTTTTCAGGATGATAAAGGATTTTAAGTGCCCATCTGTGGTGCTTTGCTAAAAAGAATAATTTTGGTAATCAGGCCCTGTGCAGTTAATTGCAATACATTCTTTTTGTAAAACTACCAGGCAATTCTGAAAGGAGTATACATCTGAGCAAATTGTGATTCATCTGATAGTTTGAATTTTTTTTCCAGTCAGCTAGGTTGATAGAGCTAGAGGAAATGTTTCTTGAAGAAGTCAACCTTTTCTGTTATTAATTGCATCATTCTACCAATCTACAGTAGAGAAACCTTCACTGAGATGGTAGCGCCATAGACATGATTTGTCGTACAGAGCAATGCAGCATTTGGAAGCATCTCAGTTGATGCTGCAGTTAGATGCATGGTTTCTCAAGCTTAGCCTCCCTTTTGCTAATGGACTTAAATTCTGTAATGAGATTGCCATGCAATCAAACAGGAAAAGGCAGAGATGGCTTTTGTTTCAAGTTCTCTAACGACCTGCTTTCTGTCACTGTCTGGAGTTGACAGGTAGTGCCACTCTCTTCAGAGATCTCCTGTTCAGTACTGTGGGGACCTGAAGTAACTAAAAGCCCTTGCATTAAACTGAGAACTTGAAGGAAAGGATTGTATTATAACTAGTAATATTTACTGTACTGTTACAGAAGCTTAATCCTGTAAGGAAAACCTGGATATTATTTTAACATAATGCCATAATTAGCCTTCCTCATGGTCTTCACTATGTGATGGAATGCTGTGTTGTGTCCCCCCTTCCCTAGTAATAAAGTTTTCAAATTTGAAATAAAGATTTCCTATCCATAAAGTGGGGGTTTTATGCATGCAAGAAAAATTTATTTGCAAAATTCACGTTGCGTTGTACTGCAGATACGTCCTACTGTGTGTGTGCAGTTTTGTATCAGTGCCACATAGAACTATTGTCACAGATTTACTCATGTGGTTTGCTTATTAATTTCAAACATGGGGTTTTTTTGTTTTAATACTGGTTTTTCTCTGTTTCAGTGTGCAAGGACCCACCCTACAAAGTTGAAGAATCTGGATATGCTGGTTTCATTTTACCAATTGAAGTTTACTTCAAAAACAAGGTATGGAATGTCATGTTTTTCATAAGAAACAAAATCATGTGGAAGTGATGGTTTTTTAAACTTTTAAAGTTTAGTTTGTAAACTTGGTTAAGAATTAGATTTAAAGCTATCTTTATCAATGCTGTTTCTCAACTCAATATTACTGTAACATTTAGAAATGCATAATTGTATTCCACAGAATCACAGAATGGGTCAGGTTGGAAGGGACCACAGTAGACCATCTGGTCCAACCTCCCTGCTCAAGCAGGGTTATCCCAGAGCACACAGCACAAGATCGTGTCCAGACAGTTCTGGAGTATTCCCAATGAGGGAGACTCCACAACCTCTCTGTTCAATCTCTTCCAGTACTCGGTCACCCACACAGTAAAGAGTCTCTTCCTCGTGTTCAGGTGGAACTTCCTGTGCATCAGTTTCTGCCCATTGACTCTTATCCTATTGCTTGGCACTACCAAGCAGAGCCTGGATCCATCCACTGACACCCCCATTCATACTTGTAAACAGTAAGGTACTTCACAGTCGTCTCTTCTCAAGGCTGAGCAGGCCCAATTCTCTCAGCCTTTCCTCCTAAAAGAGATTCCCTCATCATTTTTGTCACTCTCTGCTGGCCTGCTCCAGCAGCTCCATGTCTCTCTGGTCCTGGGGAGCCCAGAACTGGACACAGCACTCCAGATGTGCCTCCCCAGGGCTGAGTAGAGGGCAGGATCACCTGCCTTGACCTGCTGGCAATGCTCTTCCTAATGCACCCCAGGACACCTCTGGCCTTCTTGGCCGCCAGGACACACTGCTGGCTCATGGACAGCTTGCTGTCCACCAGGAGCCCCAGGTCCTTCTCCACAGAGCTGCTTTCCAGCAGATCAGCCCAAGCCTGTGCTGGTGCCTGGGGTTATTCCTCCCCATGTGCAGGACCCTGCATTTGCCTTTGTTGGATTTCAGACAGTTCTTCTCTGCCTGTCTCTCCACCCTGTCAAGGCCCTTCTGAAGGGCTGCACGGCCCTCAGGGGTATCGGCCCCTGCTCCCAGCTCTGTCTCATCAGTGAACTGGCTGAGGAGGCATCTGCCCCTTCATCCAGGTCACTGATGCAGCATTGCACCCAATATTGACCCTTGGTGGACAGTATTTAGTAGATAACTTTATGAAATTAAAATTGCCTTATTAAGAAAGAGAAATGTAATATAATTATTCAGAAGAATTACTGGCTCCGCTAAAAAGCGGACAGACTTTAAACTATGCTTAAAGAAGTTCAAGAGCCACTTAAACTTGAGGAAAGGACACCAGTCATGATTATGTTGATTATATAATGAACTCATTGTTCTATTTTAGTGTTACAAATCTTTATAATTGGTTCAGGTTTTGATTTCCAAGGCGGTCTTTTTTTTTTAACCTTGCATCCTTTGTCTGTTAAAAAGCATTCTTTTAGACTGCGTGTGAATACTCATTATATTCAACATTACCAGGTTCAAACCAAACCCAGTGCCATTGTGCAAAACTGATGTTATTGTGATACCTCACATTCCAAGTAATTCCTGCATGTACTGTGAGTCTCTCAAATAGCAAATACAGAGGTTTTCTTTAGTTGTACATAGTGGGGTCTGCATTACTAATAACTAGTAAAGATAAAAAGAACTGTATTTGTGTCAAATTAAAAAGCAAAATCTTGCAAAGTTTATTGTACGCAATTTTAATATATAGGTTCCCTTGATATGTCATGTGCCTTGGTGGAGCTGTTATGATACCTAATGTGATTCAAAGATACCTGTGTGTTTATTTTATATCACCAAGATGTAGTTTGAAATTATTATTTTAATCAAGTCAACATTACATCTTTAATGTATTGAATGCTTGGTGGAAGACTAAAACAGAAAGAAATTAGAAATGCACAGTAAAAGACTTTTTCTGGAACTCTGATCACTTAAAATTTTTTTTTGGGGTTAGCTATGTGTGCCTTCAAGTATGTATTCCAGTATTCTTTTATCTTTCACAGAAAGCCTTGTTAAGGTGTGAGGTGTGGATAATTCTGCTCAGGCACTTTGGAAGTTGTAGGTTTTGAACAGGTAATTCTGACATGTTCCCTGTATCAATCTGTGAAGAGCAGATCTTGATTTACCGTGTTTGCTGTTGGAAATTAAACAGAACCGCCTCAGTGAGTCGATTGGATTTTTGCAATGCTTTTTAGTCCTGTTTCTATTAGGGAAGCTGTTTCATTCAGGAAATCTAATGAAAAGCAGCCCTGTGTCTTCAACTCATCTATTAAATGCTCATCCCACAGACAAAGCAGAAGACAGTGAGTCAATCATTGAGCATCTCTGCAGAAAACTTCCTGCCCAACATTTCTCTTTTTGTTTTCCACTCAGACTTGTGGCTGCTTTTTCTCGCTGTGGAGACTACAAGTCTCAGGTGTTCCCCAGCAGAAGTTGTGGCTTAGACTTAGAAGAGGGCAGCAGTGATTACAGCTCTCCTTACCCTCAAGCAACATGTTGAATTAGGAAGTTTGCAAACATCCCTCACCCCTTTTTGGTGTCATGGAATACAACAAGCAGCAGTTGGACTGTGAGTCAGCTAGTCCCTCACACAGCTGCAGCAGCATGCCCTTCCCTGGGGTGCGTGCAATACAAAGGAAGAATGGCCCAAAAATTGAGCTGGCAAATTACCACTTTCTTCTGGCTCAGCTGCTCTTTCCCCCCAAGGCAGTTCACAGGTATTCCAATACAGAAAAACAGGAGACAGACAGAGGAAGAGGAGACATACAAGCATCATTTATTAAAGTAGACAATCAATTTCTGATTCAGAAAATACCCTCATGGATAAAGAAAGGAGGGGTACAGGAAACCACCTGGACCACAGAGGATTAAAAGGTTCCCATTCCCAGCACTAAACAGAAATTGGTAGAAAATTTAATTGGTATTCCACCATGATAGAAAAATATTCCAAGCTTTAAAGAGTTACAGAAATCTCAACCAACCCTTGCTCCCAACTTCAGCAACTATAGTTGCTAACTATAGCGGGCTATAATTAGTCATTGAGATGAAGTCCTTAAAAGTGGTTTTAGGTCTAAGACTGCTACTCTAGAAAATGCAGAATAAGGCTCATAAACTGCAGCATGTTCTGTCTTCCCTGTTTTGAAATAATGGCAATGCAGTGGTGCTGGTGGTCTTTTGTGTAGTAAGTCTGCTGTTTAATCACTGGTTATGTTCATCTGACTTTCCACAAAATTGTTTGAAGACTACCGTTTATGAATTATTGCAACTTGGCTTTTATGGCAAAGCTGCTGGTACCAACTCGTTGCCTATAGCAACATTGCAGTTTTCTAAGCAGACCAAGGGAATAAATTACTTCCATTTTTTTCTGCATGAAACTGTGTTAATATTTCTAACAACAAAAAATATCATCCATGCTTGCCTTTGAAAATTATCTGTCATTTCTTTGAACTATGACAGAAATATGAAAATAGTCCATCTAAGGGAACTGCTTTCTTTTGTCTTCAGAAATAGACAACTGCAAGCCTTTTAGTTCAGGTCCCCTTTTGTTGTTTCTGCTCCAGATCTAGAGATGGGACAGATTAGGATGTCCCTTGGCTGTGTTTGAAGCCTCTGATTTAACTTATAGAATAACTTTTAAAATAACTGAATAGTTATTTTAGAATAACTATGCTTTCAGTTCTTCCCATACTTGGAATCCTGAATCAAAATTCAACATGGTTAATGTGAATTTTTTAAGCATCTGTCACTGAACAGAGCATGTATTTTGATTACATGCAGTGTTGGATACATGCAAAGGTTTTGCTGTATCTCTTCCTACTCTTTCCTCATGGTTCCCTTTTTACAGAAACTTTTTTCCAAGTTGACTTTTTATTTTTGTTCTTTTCTAAAACTTGATTTTGTGCCTTCCATTGCTTGTCAGGACCTTTGCAGGAAGGGCTGCTTAATAGCATCTTAAAAAAGCACTTAATGCACATACAGCTTCTAGAAGGGCTATGTAAATTTGTAACACAAAATGTACTTAATATGTAATACCAGATAGAAGATACTGAAGTCTGTTTGATGCCACCAGTGTCCTTTTCCAGCTGAGGCTTTCTCAGGACACTAGAGCACTGGTGATTTTTTCTAAGATAAATTTGCCTTTTCTCGTTTTTTCTCTCTGTATTGGTACAGTGAACATTCAATTTCATTTTTTCACTGCAGTGGCACAGAATTTTTATTGCTTGAAAGTTCTGGTGGAACACTTGAAATCTATCTGACCACACTTCTTCAAGACAATGAAGTTTCTTTAAGAAATTAACAGACCTCATAAGTAGGAGATCAAATATAATTGGCTGCAGCAGATTCATACTTCCCCCTTTCTTTAACTTGTGAAGAAAACAATAGTTTGGCTTCAGTGGAGAAATTTGCACTCAAAACTTACTACACTGTCTTCAGTACTCTCTAGGGCTCAGAAATGTGATTATGTTTTTGACTGAGTTACCTTGTGTCAGCTGAATCATGATACTTGCCTATACATCTATCTGTAGCCTGGGTCAAACATGACTTAGCAGTGTCAATTAAGCCTTGTCAGGATTTCATGAAATTCATACATGTCACCTTGTGTTATCATGGGCTGATAGGAGCTTCTCTGATTCTCTAAATTACTGTAGCTCAACTGACGCTTGGTAAATGCCGTACGTGTCTGAGAACACAGAGAAAGGTTAGAAAACTATGTAATTTTAATTGACAGTGTTTATGTAGCCTTTGTTTTCAACTTCGTTTTGGTGCTAGATGTTTCTATCTTGTTATTTTCAACCCTCAGGAAGAACCTAAGAAAGTTCGATTTGACTATGACTTATTCCTGCACCTTGAAGGCCACCCACCTGTAAATCACCTCCGCTGTGAAAAGCTCACATTCAACAACCCAACAGAGGAATTCAGAAGAAAGCTGCTAAAGGCAGGAGGGGTGAGTCTTGCACCCATGTCAAAAGCCATCACAATAAAGATATCGCTGCTTGTTACTGGTGCATGATTACCATATGAGGAAGATTGACCTAACTGTGAAACTAAGTGAAGTGTTTTTGTGATTAACTTCATCCAGGAGCTTGGTACATGTCTTTAAGGGTAATGGGTGAAAAAATTATCATGTGCCTTCCTTAAATACATGACACTGTGATGGAAGTAATAAGAAAATAAAGGGTCTGTCATTGAAAGAGAAATGGTTCTGTATTAAGCAGAATAAATTCAGTAGGTATAAGGTAGAACAAGTCAAAACTTTAACTATAAACAAACTTGCTTAAATTTATGTAATATGTTACACAGTCTGAATCAGAAAAATGTACCGACTTTGTGTTGTCAGAATTAAGTGCTGTGAAAAAGCCGAACGGAAGTTTGGAGGGATGAGAGGGGCCAAAATGCCAAAGCTTTAGGTTGACACTTTTTCTCTTAGTGGAAACTGTTCTTCTGTGTTTCACACAGTGACAGCATAATTCATTCTGTTGGGGACTTTCAGAGGTTCAGCCATGGGGTCTGTTTGGGACTTCACCCCTCATTGCTGGGGTGTGAAACTCACACTGGATCAGGGTTGGGCTGCTCCCTCTTGCCCTCCTTCTACACACCACTGTGAAGAGCCTATGTCTTCTGCATTCCCTCTGATCAGTGCCATGCTGATGGGAGGGAATGGGGGAGCTGTTGGGTGCCCTTGAAGCCATCCCTCCTTTGACCTGAGCCAGCCCACGTCCTGTAGCCGCTTCTCGCTGCATGAAGTCTCCTGCCCCATGGTCTCAGTAACCTCCTCTCACATCCCACCATTTTTTTGTTGGTGTTTGTGTTAGAGATCCAAACTGTAGGCAGTATGTAGCTGGAGTCTGACAAAAACCAAGCAGAGGGTACAGTTCTGACCCTCTCCTGGCTCCCAGGGCTGTGACCACCTCACAAGAATTGGAGCACTGGTAGGCATTGTTGCTTCCTGGGCTGTGGCTCAGCTCACAGGCCTCCTATGCCCAGGGCATGCTCCAGAGCTGTTTTCCAGCCCTAGCCTCAGGGCTGCAGGGCTCTGCCTTGCTGGGCAGTACTTGGTATTTGGCATTTGTCCTCATTGTATTTCATGAGGCTGCTGTTATTCTTCAGATGTCTGGGTCCCTCATGCAAGGCCTGCTTGCTCTGAAGTGTCAGGTGCTTCACCTTCCCAGCTGATTGTTATCTGCAGGCCTCATTAATGTGTTTTGCCTCCTTTACCAAGTCACTGATAGAGATGTTAAGAAAGCCTTCACACTGTGAAATTTTAAGTGTTAATGCCAGTTCCTATCTTTATTTTGAAACAGTTATAATAAAAGCAGGTAACCCTTTTTGGTACCCTTAGACAATAGTAGGTTCTGGGCTGAAGGTAAGAGGGAGCTAGTGTGAGAATCTTCAGTCTGCTGAAGAGAATCTTTGAAAACAAAGCAAACCAAGTAGCATGTATAGTCTGAAAGACCCGGTTGCCATGCTGAAGACTGTACTATGTTACAACTATAGTTATATCGAAATAGAAGCATGAGCATGGTTTGTGTTTGCATTTATTAGGTGTGAGAGGATATCCATGTCTGGACAATGTATTGGCTTTTCAGTGTATTTGCAAATAAAACATGGAGATTGTATTCTGGAAAACTTTGTGAACCACTGCTTTAATATTTGTTAACAGCAGACTGGATGAGATTAATGTTTTAACCACAACTGTAATAAATCTAAATAATGCCAGCAGGGAGTTTGGGATTGGGGAGTAATGGTTAAAAAGGTTAAAATAGGAAGCTTTCTTTTTATTGCTAGTTTTCTGTGCCTTTTAATTTTAGTTTTCTTGAGTTAACAAAAGCGAAAACGTTGCTTAAGTGTGAACAATAAAATGTGACATGTTTTGATCAAATTCTTTTCCTGAATATATCAGTGTGGTCATTCTTAAAATGCATTGCATCATTGCCTTTTGTCTTCTCGATGCTTCAGACTGCATGGCTTTTTCTTTTCTCCATTTCCCCAGTTTATTTCCAAGAAATTAATACCTTCTCGTGAAGTTATCAATGTTTTCTGCATCCCTCTATGGGCTTTGTGACTTGGGAGTTTGATCTGGGAGTTTGAGATCTGATCAGCTTGGCAGAAATAATATGATAGCATTCTGTCTGTCTTGTCCCTAAGAGTTTCTGTTAAGGGCTTAAATCTCCTGTTGTTGAAAAGCCCATTACACTTTATGAAGTGTTGGAAGCAGGCTTTTCTTTGCCTCCTCTAGAAGCCCTGAAAAGCTGACGTTCCCTTCCAAGAGTGTGAATTCAGTCTGTTGTCTGTTCTACACAGAGCATTAACTTACTTGCAACTTCCATGCTTTAGGCTTAGAAAAGCATTTACAGGATAATAAAGTATGAGATGGGGTTTGCACTTACAAATAAGTCAAAACAATTAATACTCATAGCTTATGGCTATCTTGAACAAAAAATAACAGTAACAACTAGCTGAATTTTGATAGGCAAGGCATCTGGCAAAATGAATCTCATGTCCTTGAAAATGAATGAGATACCATATTAATGTAAAACACTGAGTGGTAGCATTGAGTAAAGTCCTTTAACATGGTGGGCTTTAGCTTACAGGCTTTTAAATAATGGTCTAAATTGCTTGATTTCTGTGCACCTCAAAACCCAGATCTGATTAGTTTTTCTCCACTTATCTCATGAGCTGACTGGCATGACCTACAAAACAGATTATTTCTCATTTGCATAAGCATTTGCATATTACAAATAGTATGTCCTTCTGAAGGGAAAGTGCAGGCTCACCTGGTACCTGCATGCTGCCATATTCAGTATAGGTTTGCCTCTGTGTTTGTCTTTTGCTGCTGATTCCTCGAATTATCTCTTGGATGCTCTCAATGCCCCTTTTCCCTCACACACATACCTTGTGGCATCCCAAACATGAACTAGACAAATTTATTTGCTACAGCCACTGTTCTTCTGTCTTTTTAAGAAAGTTTTGTTACCCTTCTCCATCCTTCATGTCCAGTGAGGGATGCTGGCTATCCTGTAGCTCACTGAGAGAGTAAGAGTAACATTGGGATATGACAAGTAATTAAAAAGTCAGAACTCAGCGGTTGTACAGCTTTGCAGTGCCACTGTGGCCACTTTAGTTAAGGCAAACAGGACATTTAAGGTGGTACCAATCATGTAGAATGATGGAATATTTGTATCTTAGCATTTTATTTGACATCACCATAATTGAAGCATAAATGTGCAGTCAGTCTTTGTTATTAGGAGGTCACCAACTTGCTGATTTCTTTTCCAAGAGAAAATTACATTTTCAGCCCTTAGAAGAAGGATTTGATTTGGCTTCAGAGATTCTCTAATCAGGAAGTTAAATAGAAACCTTTGGTTCAGTCTTAGGCTATATCCAATTGGCAAAGTTTTCCACCTTCAGAAATAATATTTTCTACACTGAACTTTCTGCAGCCCCTTGAAAAGATTTAGTTATGCTCAAATTTCAGTTGGCCTATTCTTGTAATTAAAAAAAGAGATGTTTGCAGAAGAAATAAAACATTTTCAAGAGTACACTGGACTAATTCAACCAAACCATTCATTGTTTATGTTCTATATCTTTGTGTATATATATTCTGAATGACATTCCTTTTGCAAAGGTTTGCTGTTGAAATGATGTCCCTGAGAATTTCTTGCACCATTTACTCAGTGTAGTACCTCATTATCTGTAGCTACCAGGTAAACATGTATACTCATGTGAATTAGCAGCCTGTTGCTTGAAATCCCCAAGGATACCCTGGATACAGATGATGACTTTTAGTTAATCTGTG
The DNA here is from genome assembly GCA_013396875.1 of Vireo altiloquus. Classification (NCBI taxonomy): domain Eukaryota; kingdom Metazoa; phylum Chordata; class Aves; order Passeriformes; family Vireonidae; genus Vireo; species Vireo altiloquus. Next base: position 56,777 of record VZRF01009259.1, on the reverse strand, counting down.
TTTTACCAAGCAAGTCATCAAGCTGCTGGTGGTGACAGAACTGTATACATGCAGTCTCCTACACAGCTCATCCTCTAGGCACAGCATGAAATTATGCTTGAGTAGGTATAGTAGGACTGAAGTTTTGATCATGTTTTGACCGCCTGCAGTGCTGCACCCAGCTCTGGGGTCCCCAGCACAGGGGGGACATGGACCTGTTGGAGCGAGTCCAGAGGAGGGACACTGACATGATTAAAGGAATGGAGCCCCTTTCCTATGAGGACAGGCTGAAAGAGTTGGGACTGTTCAGCCTGGAGAAGAGAAGCTCTGGGGAGAGTTTGTAGCAGTCTTTTGTATGTAATGGAGGGCTAAGTGAGAACTAGAGGACAGCTNGGAGCGAGTCCAGAGGAGGGACACTGACATGATTAAAGGAATGGAGCCCCTTTCCTATGAGGACAGGCTGAAAGAGTTGGGACTGTTCAGCCTGGAGAAGAGAAGCTCTGGGGAGAGTTTGTAGCAGTCTTTTGTATGTAATGGAGGGCTAAGTGAGAACTAGAGGACAGCTTTTTAATGGGGACTGTTGCAATACAACAAGGGATAATCACTTTAAACTTAAATAGGGTAAATTTCACTAGCTAGGACAATGAAATCTACAATGAGGCTCCTGAACCACTGGAACACATTATGCAGAGAGGTGGTGGATGTCCCATCCCTGGGAACACGGAAGGTCGGGTGGATAGGGCTTTGAGCAGTATGATCTAGCTGGAGATGTACCTGCCATGGTAGGGGAGTTGGACTAGACAACCTATAAAGGTTCTTTCCAACCCAAACTATTCTCTGATCATGCCAATCGTGATGCATAGGAGTCACCGATCTACCACCCCACACACATCAGGAACTGTGTGAGCTGTCATGGGTCCAGACCAACACAATTGCCTTATTAATGCACATTAGAGCTCCTGCAGGTGAATGAGCCACTATTAAAAACCTGTTGTCTGTCTCCTAGTTTTTATTTTCCTGAATGAAAGGAGGCCATCAATAAAGCTGCAATAAACAGATCCACACCAAGCTACCTGTTGCAGTTTCATTTACTGACCTGCTCATCAAACACCCTCATAGAGCATAGTCAGAGCAGGCAGTGAGTTTTATCAGTGTGCTGCAGAAAAATTCCAGCAGCACTTTCAGTAAAAGCTATGAGATACCTATTAGAATTACTAGCATTAAAAATAAACCATTACTACAACATTTTGGCAGCACTCATCATGAATTACACTCATCATGCATCAGTAGCTGACAACTGGACTTCTCTGTGTGGCTCTGGGCTGCTGCACCCTATGTCATTTTACGGTGAAGAACAGGTTGCTTCAGCATCAAAGACTGCATCTGAAATAGGGAGGGAAAGTAGCAATGACCACAGCAACACTAACGGCTTAAGTCATGATGATGAAAAATCAGTATGGACCCCAGTACAAGTTACTGAACATGGGTGTGTGGACCTAGATTTCGAAATTCCAGTGGACTGGAACACTCTGCTAAGAAAAACTTAACAGTAATACAAGTCCCATTAAGGCTGAACTTCCAAAATACAAATCATTAGCTAAAAAATACAGTCATCCCGAACAACTATTATTTATATTTAAACCAGTATAAAAAAAAATTTAAGTTATTTGCTTGAAAGTAAAGCAATATGTAGTTTAAGAAAATTCAATTACTTAAGTATGAAAAGCACAAGATTAAAGATAATCCCTTCCCTAGAGCACCATTATACCCAAGGTTCGTTCTGGGTAGAAGCCAACTATTCCAACTGACAAAGAGGAATTTGCCAGGAAAGAGGGAGGATGGAGAAAAGAGGGAAATCCCCATGATTTCATCTTCATTACATGGATTATGAACATAGGTTTTAGAACTGGCACTATGCAGGCATCTCAACTGACTGAAAAGACATTTCTCCACTGTTAAACAATAAAACCACAAAGATATGAAAAAAACCTCAAACCACAGAATACAATGGGTTTTGGCAAAACCTACATTTTTACCTTGATAACTTCCTCTAAAAATTGCACCTCTCTCAGAATAATTCTTTGTCTCTCTGACTCATTAGCAGATTAACTGTTTTTAAGGAAAGAGCTGTCTTGTTACAGAAGCAGTGCTCTTGTATTTCCTAACGAATTTTACAGAAAGCAGTAATAAAGGACTCATCTGTCACTAAATAGAATCATTACTACTCCAAAAGAGACCTATTTCTTGCATCCTCTAAACATGAAACCTCAAAACATTAACAGCCATTTGCATTTGTAATAAAGCGGTGAATGTTACTATTTTTGCCCACAGTGGTAACTGCTCTCTAACAGGTAGAGAAAAGGCTTTTCCTTTTAGGAAAGAAAATTCAGCTGTTAAATTTTGTCTGTATACTCTTGGATTAAACAATTAAATTTGAGCCTCTTGACAAAAAGGTGGAAATGTTTACCTTCCAGTTAAATTTCTAAAACAACACAAACATTTTTATTTATGTATTTGCAGCTATGAGAGTATCAAACTGCTTTCTTATTGTAGACTGAAAATATTTTCACTACTTTTTCCTGCAAGAATTGAAATGAAGTTATTTGTAGCATCATATTCAAACAAGTGATGCCTGAGCAAATACTTGTTCCAGAGGCAAAATTTAATTCTAAAATATTAGGCAGCGGTCATTCGACATCTTCAAAATTAATTTGTTTCTACTAGCTCATTAAACAGATTAGGTGTAATTTTCAATTTTTTCTTGGAATTGAAAAACATGCAAGCCAAAAAAGCAATAGAACCAGTGCTACTGTCAATATAAAATACATAAATAGAATCAGTAAGTGTTTTGTATGTGTTGTAAATACCTATGTGTAAGTGTTTTCCATGGGATTCAACATTGAAAATATACTACTTCAAATTTGAAGTTTTTTCTTAATGACTATAATGTCTCAGTGTCATCTCTCTTCTGAAATCCTTATTCAGCAATCACAGTGCCGCCTCTTTTTCCTCATGGCCTCTCATGTTTTAAGGCTGAAACTGACCACGAAAGGTGACTGAAAAATCTAGGAAGGAATGACCACGTAAGGGTCAATGCTCACTGGTGTTTTCTCACCAGAGCAGAGGAGAGGGGCAGAATCCCCTCCCTGGCCCTGCTGCCCACGCTGCTTTGGATGCAGCCCAGGACACATTTGGCTTTCTGGGCTATGAGTGCACATGGCTGGGTCATGTCCAGCCTCTCACCCACCAACAACCCCAAGTCCTCAGCAGGGCTGCTCTCCATCTGTTCATCCCACCGCCTAGATTCGTACTAGAGGTTGCCCTGGCCCAGGTGCAGCACCTTGCAGTTGTGTGCATTTGTAGAAATGGGCAATTAAAGAAGACCCGCTTTCAAGCAACATTTTAAGATTGTTCCTCATTCTTCATGTTACAAGGACATGAAAAGCAAGGTTTTGTTATGAAAGTGAGTTTTTTTTGTTGGGTGCATGGGCACTTCAAGTTGTCAAGCATGTATTGGTAGATAAACGTCTTCAAATTGTCTTTTTCTTTTTTTTAAGAAGACTTCAGAATCAATCGTTAGTAGGTTTAGTACAAGCTCTTATAATTTACAAGGTTATTACAGTTTCATAATTTTCCCCAAATTTCTGGAAGAGGAATAGTGGAAGAGGGTTCCTTTTTATATTACGGTAATTGCACAGTTGTTCCCTGATCCATTCCTTTGTTCAGAAGTGATGGAACTACATAAATTAAATACATGGCAGTTTTTCTTTCCATAGCACTCAGTTGTCTTGAGTAGAAAATTGGAATGCCCTTAGAAATACCCTGAGAGAAACTTTTTACACGGGGAGGTTTCATCAGGATAAGGGACAATGGCTTCAAACTGGGAGAGAATAAGTTTAGATATTAGGAAGAAATTATTTATTGTGGGGATGGGGAGGCACTGGAACAAGTTGCCCAGAGACGTTGTGGATTCCCCATTCCTTGGAATTTGGATGGCAGTTTGAGCAACCTGATGTAGCGAAATGTGTCCCTGACCACAGCAGGGGGATTGGAACAAGATGGTCTTTAATTTCCCTTCCAATCCAAACCATTCTGTAGTTCTAAGATGCTGGCAGCTCAGATATTATGGAGACTGGTCACTTGAGGTTGATTATTCCTACCCAATAATGTGAATATCAGTAGATCTCCTCTTTGCACTGTTTTTAGGGAAAAAGTAAGTTTATCTTTGCCCTTGCCCAGAAGTTGTCTTTCAGTTAAAGCAATTGGTAGACAAAGGTTTTAAATACAAGGTCAACAGCCGAAGGCCAGTGAAGTGAGTTTTTGGTGAGCTAGGGGCCGGATACCACTACTGGCAGAGCTGTTGAATTATGTGAGAGAGATCAGCAGCTCCCCCTCGAGGAAGTTGTAGGCTGCAGTGGAGTCATCCCTCAGCCTTCTGTTCTCCAAGCTGAACAAGAAAAGTGTTGTCAGCTGCCTTTCACCACACTGGTTGCCCTCCTCTGTACACACTCTGATTGTCTGATGATGTCCTTCTTGTGCTGAGGAGCCACAGCTGCACATAGGACTCAAGGTGAGGCCATGCCAGTGCAGAGTAGAGTGGGACAATCATCTCCCTTCACAGGTTTCTCCATACAGCCTATTCTGCAGTTCCTGTATTGTTTGTACCCTGGTATTAAGCTGTGAAACTAACTGTTCTCTCTTGACCATCTTTCTAGTGCTTATCCAGTACCAGGTATCCTAATCCACACTTTATAAAAACACTTAAAATATTTATGGACAAGCCCAACTAATGCCCTACTTTGATACATTCTATTACTGTCACTGTTTGCCCCATGAAAGACAAACTGTGAGATTAGATATATCTCCGCTCTGCTTAATATAGTCAAACAAAATCTTTGAGGGGACAGCAAAACTGTAACTAGAAGTTCATTTTTTGCATATTGGTGAATTCAGAGTCTGGTTATATGGCTGTTTAAACTGACTTGTTTAAAGACTATTGTTATCTCACCTTGCTTCATTGACACCAGTGCTTCATGTCTTATTCCACTCTGGCTGATCTCACTGAGCTATTGCCTTCAGAAGAGACTGAGAAGAATAATTTGTCATATTCCTGGGTTTTGTCACTGAAGTGATTCATTGTGGATGCAGACAAGTACCAGCTGCAGGTGTCCTTGGCTGCCTGGCTCAAGCATGGGCTGCAGCCACGTCCTCCCCTCTCTTGAGGTGTATCTCTAGGCAGCTGTAAGATAGCAGGAAACTTGCAATGCAGGGAGGAGGAAACGAGTAAAAAAAGTGTGTATAGGCTGTGCTGGAGAGTTACTGCTATGTGATCGGTGAGCTTTTGTTCCTGCTGCAGTAGTAGTGTCTTGTTGGGATATGCTCATTCCCACCTTTTCCATCTTGGGTGTAGCTTTGGCTTAATAGAGGCATGTACGTAGACATGGCCACAGTCAAGCAGCCTATGTTGCCAGTGTGGTAGAAGCAATGTGAAAATAGGGACTTACTCTGAAAGCTGCTTGAAGTACATCTGCTAGCCTGTGTTTGACTAATGGGGGGGAGCGAAGGGCAGTTACCCACTGCAGAAATTGCTGTAATTCAGTCAGCTGAGGTCTTCCCATAACCTTAAACTGGATATATAGTTGTTACTTTCCTAAATTTAGCCAAAATGGAAATGCATCTTAAATCAAAAAAGTGTTGATAAAGATAAGGGCTTTTTGCATAGATGATCTTGACAAAGGAAACAAACATATTGGATGTTACTTAGTGTGAATATTATCTTATTTCTTTGAGAGGTTGAAGTAATTTTTTTTTTTTGTGATATAGGAGACTTTAATGAGGAGCATATACTTTTTCTGTCAGAGGTCTATTTGGAAGAGAAGTGTGTGTTTTTATCTAGGGGCTAAAGAATTAATTTTACAAGAGACTATTTGGTCTCTCATCATTTTCTTGTCAGCTTTAAAGGTGGCATAGTCTGTAGTCTGAACTGAAGTCCTGTCTTAACTGCATGCATTCTTAATCACATTAAAATTTTGAATTTACAGTTGCATTTTTTATAGGGTTTATGATGAAATAACAGGCTGCAGGATTTAGTGCACTGAAATTTGTAGGATTCATGGTTTGATATGTCCAGATTTTGTTTCCTAAAACCAGTGGGGGATTTATTTTCTCTTGTGTGTAACTAGATTTGCTGAATCAGACCTCACATGGTACTAAGGCTGTTCATCCCATCCCTCTAAACCTTTCCGTAGATTGTCATCCTGTTTTGAAACAGTCTGTCATATGGAGACTGTTAATGGTCCAAATACTTTCCAGAAACTCAAATATCTTAGAAGTTCATACACTTTTAAAAAAATGTGTGCTTTCTAAGAATGCCTGTGTACAATCATGAATATTTCTAAACTGGAATGCTTCTGAATTTTAAAAAGAAAATTTATGCAGTGGTTAAACCTCAGTGAGTTTATTTCAGTGAGTCAGACTTCTATGCTTCAGGGAGAAAATGGCAACTTCCAACATTAAGAGAAAGAATTTTTGGCAAAGTTTTTATTTCTTTGGTTTTAATTTCAGGGTAGGGTAAACTCTGATTCTCCTGACTAAATTTGTCTTCCATATGGATATGCATCTTTTTTGTCATATGAATGTATGAACAAAACTATTTTGGACAATAAAAGATCTGCTTAAACTGTAACTAATGGGTAACTGCTTTTTCTGAATGACTGATTTTATGCAAAAAGTATGTTCTTATAAATTTGTGGCTTTTAAAAGTACTGCATAGTTTGACATAAAGAACAGTACTGTTTAACACCCATTTGACATCCTCTGTGAGAGAAAATAATGATAGAGACAAGCATTGTCTCTACCTGTTGTGCAGGTTTATGGTTTGTGCATGTGGCTATAGATTTTCCTTCTGGCTGATTGTTCTTTGTTAGCATGTACCTTCTGTTTTATACTGCTGAGTTTAATGCAACCAAAGGCCTTGGCAAGTTGAGATTAAAAAGTGTTTGTCCAGCTAAAGGATCACTTACTGTGATTCACAATAGCTAATTGCAATCAACATTGCCATGATTACAAGAAGAATGTAGTTGCTTTTGGACAGATGATTTTTCAGAGTTTTGGCTTTTGGCAGGTTCTGGTTTAGAACAGCTTAATTGCCGTCTTCCTCTGCCTTTGGAATCCAGCTACAGTGTTGAAAACAGGCTGATAAAATACAATTTTTATTACCTAGACATGTTCTTAGTATTCCCCAGGTTACCATAAATCTTTTGAGCAAAGTGGTCTGCAACAAGATTCATTTGGAGTGGTGTTTAAATAATTTTTTTAGATTTTTTTTAAATTGGAGTCCTGTCTTCAGGAAGCCATAGGCAATAAAATGTCATCCTCACTTGGAGAGGTAGCATTGGAATACACATACCTGCATTCTTGATTTCCCAATATTCTTGATGTGACGTGGTTGAGGCATGTGGTGGGTCAGCTCATTCCTGGCCCCTGAGTCAGAGGATGTTTCGGTCATCTGAAAAGGCAAGGGTAACCACATAGGACATCCACAAAATCAACGTCACTTTGTCCATGGGAGCCTGTGGGAAAAGTGAAATGTTTCCTTGCAGGTGCAGAACTCTGCATCTTCTTTCCAGCTTTGCAGGGCTTGTCAGACAGCAGGTAAGCTGTCTCGGTACTTAGAGCTTTGAAACAATAGATAAATGAATGGCTGTGGTAGGAATCATAAAATCCAGGCACAGCAGCACTGGAGCAGAAGACAAAATCTTAGCTGGGTTTCCCACAGATGGAAGGAATAATCTTTACATGTCAGGTAACTGCTCAGTAATGGCTGATTTACATGTGCTTTCTGGAAATTATCTGTTTGTACTTAAGTCTTTAAGATCAAGAAACGGAGCTAGACCCTCTTAACAGCAAACTGTCTGCTTGCTTACCAGCCACCAAGTTTACTTTACTCTAGATAACACAGAAGCCTGAAGTTAGAAGCTGAAATTAGAGACATACTGCTTTTACTTTAAAACCTCAGTCTGTTTTTGCAGTGTATCTTTATGGTGGATTAACCTTGGCTAGCCTTGGTCACTCACTCTTCCTCCTCAACAGGGCAGGGAGAGATGATAGAGTGGGAAGGCTCATGGGTCAGGATACAGGCAGGGAGATTGCCTACCAGTTCACATCATGGGCAAAACAGACTCTGCTTGGGAGAAATTAATTAATTACCAGTGTGATTCCATTAAACTATCCCCTCTTGAGAAGAAACATGGATATATTGGACTTTTATTCTCTTACCATATGATTTGCTAGGCAGTTGACACTCTGTCCTTGTTGGTAATGTTTTACTGACATGCTTTTCCTTTTACAACAGATGATGGTAATGTCAGATGGCACATCATTTTCTTCAGGGCAGAGCCTTCATCTCCCCAGCCTTCCCAGTAACTCACTGTCTTTTTCTGAAGTGAAAAAGAAGTCATCTCATGGGCCAAAGGTGAGATTTGTTTTACTAGAAAATAGTTGGACCAGTGGTGCTTTTCCTGGTAATTAAATAAATTTAAAAAAAATTCTAGGTATTTTTTGTAATCTTTTAATGTAGACCAATGATAGCAGGACTTGGCATTTCTTTGCTGTGTACTTACTGTTTGCCATGTGAAAATACTGCAGTACAAGGGTGGCTATGAGAACAAGTGCCAGTGAAGGATCTCTGGTTTTTGTACTTATACAATTGTTTTCCTCCTTTTCCAGAAGGAATTGTAATAGTCTCTTGTAGTATTAGAGGATTACGGTGATGGAAGTGTGATCTATGGAAATGCAAAGAATATGAGATAATACTATAATTATAATTTCATTTATTAAGCATTTTTGAGGATAATTGTGTAGAGTGAAACTTGAAGCTGTTTTCTTTAGGATTTTTAATTTTGTTTAAATTCCAGAGGTTAATTCTTTCCTAGATGTTTCAAAGACAGCAATGTGTCATTGGTCTCTAGGACATCAAATTGAATCCCCAACTTAAAATGTGGTTAAAAGGTATGGTCCAAGGAACCTGTTGAGTAGTACAGATGGGCCTTCCTGAAACAGCAGATAATTTCTTGACAAAATGAACCAATGGTATGGGAAAATAAGGAGCATGTTGTTGTTTATTCACATAAGAAATGCAACACAAGCCTTTTCTCTGTTCTATTAAATTATTTGGGGTTTTGTTTTCTTTTGTAGTAGCTTGTTGATTTGAAGTATGTTACTTAATCTTGCAGTGCATGTACTGCAAGGAGCAATACCCATTTTTATTAATATCTTTTGTGTTCATTATGTGTGCCAAATCTCATATCTTGCAGGAATTGTCAGGTAATGAATTAAGGGTATGCCTATGAAAAGATAGTAGGGATACATAATAAGCAAGGACAGGCAAAAAATGTTCTTTGACATGTCTCTGCCTGGTGTATATTGTATATCAGTGTCTCACAATCTCTAATGCTGGTGGTCCTGCAACATTTAAAGAATATATGGAAGTGTGGTTATTTTCCTAATGAGAAGCTGAGGTATAATCTGAGGATTAGACTGAAGGTGCTTACTTTGGCATACTAAAATGAGTGCTTAATGCCTCAAAGGAAAGCACCTGGCTACACCACATGCTGAAGCAAGGTGCTGCTGGTTAGACTAGGATGTATCTCCATGTGATTGGATACCAAACATGAGTTACTCTGATGCTTTACCATCTCTAATAGGGGTTTTGTGATGTTGGTAGGTAGCTCTCTGGAGTTCATTTTCCGATCACTGCTAAAGAGTTGGCTGTAATGTTGATTCACCCGTGTCTTGCTTTGCATGCCAAAGGAGGTGTGCTGAGGCTTGGGTTCATAAGCAACCCAAACACCTCTAGAAGGACTTCAAAGAGGTACTGGCATGGTACTGAGTCCTGTGCTAATGCTTTGCCTAGTAACCGTACACCATGGTAAGTCTTGAATCTCTCGGTTTTTTGTAAGCAAGTGTTAACCTGGGATGTTATTTTCCAAACCACATTTAGACAGGGAACTTCTGTCTGAAGTGGAAAATTGGCAAGTGTGGAGTGTGATGGAAGGAAGCAGCGTGAAGCATGTATTTGCTGCACATGTCCCTATAAACTAGTGCTTGAAATGTGTCATTTCAACTCAAACATCTGCAGAGAGTTTAGCTCATAGCATGCAGTTAGGTGAGTATAACCTGAGGAGGCTAGACATGCATCATATCTCAGGATTCCATCCCTAGAATTTTTAATAGTGGGGAGAGGTGTTTTTTCAAACACTGGTTTTTGTCAGTCCAATATGTGGATATCCAATATGAGGCTATTTGATTTTTCCTCTTCATCCTGGCCACCTTGGAACACACACTTATGAGCAGTTATTCTTTTATCTCATGAAGAAAGACTTGTAAATATCTGCCTTGCTGAGAATTATAAGCTGTTCTTGAGAAATGAAACACAAGATAACCTTGGGCTTAGTGTAACAGTACAGCTGGGGGTTTTTAATAAGTTCTCAGGGCTGAAAAGCCTTGAATTTTGGTTTTTTGTGTTTTTGTTCTGGTTGGAATGTAGGAAGTTCCAGCCAATGTACAAATAGATTTTTGTTTTTGTCTTTTGGAGTAACCCCAGTAATGGAACAACTTCAGTGCCCAAATTTCATTTAAATATGCCTCTAGAATAAGAGTTGCAGGAAAGTCTTGATAGTTCTTGGGCATAAGTTGTTTTTACCAAAAGTGTGCTCCAGATGTCTGTACTGGGTGACTTTGGGATTTTTCTGCTGCAGCAATAGCCCTTGTAATGTGCTTGGCCTATTTTTGGTTTGTTTCGTCTGTGAATGCCACAGTTATCTTTGTGGTCAGTTTTAAAGTTTGAGTATGGAAAAAACAGAACCTTATGCTTATCTGTTTGCCAATGCAAAGTACCACATAAACTTTATGGTTAGATAAGAATTTAAGTAACAACAGTAAAACCACTGCAACAAATTGGTATTCTTGGTTTAGCATTCACTTACGAAAAATGCAATACAGTATGAAGTAAGAGACAAGTGTCAGTTTCCTTTCTCTTCTGAAATATGCATTAAATAGAGACGTTTGTATTTCTAAAGTGATTTTTTTTTAATCTAGTTTAATGGAGATGGTATTAGTGAGCCCCAGTATTTTGATTCTAAAACAAAGCTTTAATCTTGGAAATACAGATGTCAGGCAGAAATGTATAAAAACTTTTACTTCATGCATTTTTTCAGAATATAAGAATATCTGCAGGCCGGCTGCAGATACCTGTGTTGCTTTAATAGAGAAGGAGCTTGGTTAGGTTTTTTGGGGGATGATTATGTCTTTTGCAATGAACTGTAGTTTCAGCTGTAGTGAAATGAGTTTTATTTTATAAACAAAGAAAACAAAAGCTCTTATTCCTGTGTGTGACCAGAAAAAACGTAAGTTGTTTTATACTCCTCCAGTTGGCCTTCACTGTTAAACCAAGGAGCTTTGTAATTCTCTCTCTGCTTCTGATTCTTGATGTCATTGATCATACAGTTTGGTGGGCTGGGCTAAACAGAAGTGTGGAAAGTTTTGTAAATTTCTGTAGGAAGCAGGTAAATTCATCTCCTCCCCCCCAGTATTTTTGGAGGCTCTCAAAATGTTGTGCTTTTCATTCTTTTTTTTTTTTGCCCTCCCTCCCCTCAATCAGCTAGTGTTTTTATTCAATAATAAACAAGTTTGTATTCAACAGAAATCTGAATTTGCTTGATGAAGGAATTACTTTTAGATATCTTTCTTCTCTTTTCCTCTTGAGAGCAATAGGCATATTTGAGACTAATTCTAGTCCACTGGCTTGATATGGACACATTATTTCAATAGGCATAAAATTTTTTAATTAAAAATGAAAGTAGTGCACATTTTTATGATCGCGAGTTTTAAATTTGTAGTCTAGATTCAGAGTACAGTACTGACAAGGCCATGCCAATGTGCTCAATTTAATGACTTCATAAAATATAATGAACTTCCCTTGCCTGCCCCCGTGCTTCCCCACCCATCCCAAATGCTCCATTTCTTAATTAGGTTCCTAATGTCTGTCAGCAATTGAGGTTTGCAGTGGTTTCCAGAATTTACTGCTTATACAAACTCACATTAAAACAAATTTGGAATTACTTTTTGTGGTGTGAAGTCAGAACCCAACTCTGTAACATGTACAGTTCAGCACCATTTTTTGCCCTGTAGTTACAGAAGTGTTTTAATCTGCAAATATGTTACCTACTGAGCAGCTATCACAGTCCATTTGTGTCACTCAGATTTACAGGACAAGGTGCTGTATGATTTAAACTTAATTTCATGAGTTCATTAAGAAATACAAAATCACAACAAATAGTGTTGGTTCCCTTTGCCCAGATTAGTCTATAAAGTAAATTCATCTCCCAAATCATGAAGTTTCTTAGTTTATAACTTGTAACTCTTAATCCATGCACTTGGGATCCATGAAAAAATAGTTACCTGGCTGAGTGTGAGGGTGCTTATCCTTCCTTGTGTGTCACAACGTTGGCATACTCTGTTTCACAGGGGAAAATGTGAAAGTCTGAGCAGTCCAGCTGGTAGTGAATCAGCTTCAAAAATTGTGGGTTTTTTTATAAGATGATGTTTTATGCCTTTCAGATTGGAGGTATGGTAATACTGTAAGATAGAAGATTGTGATGAAACTGCCAAAGATGATGGCTGCAGGGGATAGCAATTTCCAGGTGAACATGGCAGCGTAATGGCCCTTTAGCTTTTTCTGGGCACCTGTGCTGCCTACAGTGTGCTCTGTGTGCTCCCAGAATACATCTCATGCTTTAGCATGAGCTGTGTTGGCCAAAATCTGAGCAGGAGTTCAGTACTCCAGTCACAGTAGCACAGTGATTTAATCTTATATTTTTATTGTTCTTTCTAAAATACATATTTTTAAAGATATGTTAGCCTCTTTCATATAGCAGTACTATGTATCTTGAAGTACTGTATGTACGTGGTGTTACTTGGCTTGAGATGACATCTGCAGGTATTTTGACATGACTGTGTTCCAGTATTATTCTTCTGCACACTGTTTGTAATGCAACATATCAAAAGCTAACATTGACTTGAGTTGCTTCAATACTTGATGAATACACAAATGTAAGCTGTAGTGTGCAGATATATTACCTGTCAAAACTCCAAGATCCCAGTTTTTCACATGAACTTGACAAAATAGTGTTTTATTTTACTTAATTTACTCTTATTTCTTGCAACACTTATTAAGGTGGAAAAGAACGAAATGTTTAAACACACTGTCAGATTCTGATAAGTAAGAAAATGGTTTGAAAGTACGTTCTGATTTTCATTAGGATCTATGCTGGACATGGTGTGATTATTCAGACATTTTTCATCCCCACTAGCATCCTGTGTTCATCATTAGGTTTGATATAATTTACTGGTGAATATAATTTGACGTGTTTCTGTCTTACAGATTTTATGTTCCTCTTGCTATCTCCTCTAGGTCAATGTTGGCTTCTTTGTGGGCCATTGCAGAAATTAAGGAAATAAGAAAAGATACTCTTTTTACTTAGAAAATGAATGCAGATATAAAAGCAATGGGTTGGCTGCCTTTAAGAAAGAGTAATTCTAAGAGATCACGTGAGAGGGGTGTATCAGTAAGTCTTTTAAGTATGTCACATATTTGTACTATGATTTCTATGAAAATATCAACTTCCATGTTGTAGGAAGAGGAAAAAAGTCTGGTTTTAAAATTGAAGAAAAGACAGATCTCAAGTTTCATTTGGTTTTAATACTTCAGAACCATTTAAATGCTTCAGAACCATTTTTACAGATCTCATCTGTTGGAAAACCTCTAAAATGATTCTCTCCTTCTGAAATGTAAAATATATGTGCTATATGTAAAATAATGTGCTATAAGGAGACCAGTAATAGAGATAATTTTTCTGTCTAGTTTACTAATGACACATGCTTTATTCTTCCCCTGGGCAACACAGCTCTGGCATGATAGAACATGATGTGACACTAGAAGCATTAATAATTAGTTCATAAGTCAACTTCTGGTGCTGANTTAGTATCTTAAAGAAGAGCTCCAGGAAAGGTTTTATGACTAAAGTAAAACATCTCAAGGAGTGCTTTTTTATTTTTTAATTTCTGGCCTGGGAAATGAGGAAGTGTCTTATGTTTAGACATTTAGATGTCATCATAGTGTTGTTCATTGTTGATGCTTCTGGCCAATGTTAATGTTGGTGTATTTGTTACATAAGCATATAGTTAGTTTACCAAATCTGACACAAAAATATGTTTGTAGTACAGATGCAAGAAGCATGTCATAAAAACATGCAGTTGAATAATTTAGGCAGCACTGTGTGGAAACTCAGTGTTTCACTAAGTAAGATAATGAGAAGGGAAGAGCATTTCTAAGTAATTATTTTTACTTAATTATTTCTAGCTATTGCTACAGAGGAGAAGGAAGATACTGCAGTTTCTGCACATTTTGTGTAAACCTTTCAGGTCCCAGAGTATTAAATACTGACTTAATACGTCCTGATTGGACAAGTTGTAAGTAGTTATCTACAAATAGGAAGCACATCAGTGGATGGAGTCTTAATCTTCCTTTCTCCTCTAATTGACACGACTTCCATTAACATGTTAATTCTGCTTTGTTTTCTTGGATAGTTTTTTTTCAGAAAAGTTGTACTGTGTGCATTTTTTTAAAATTAGTCAGCCCCTGGGGAGAATGAGGCTGGCCATGTCCTGCGTTGGTCCTTTACTTTCCACTGCAGTTCTGTCTGTGTTGTGGGTAAAAGGGTGGTTAAGTAAGGTTAAAGACAAGCTGATTATGTTTTCCTCTCTACAGTTCTGTAAATCTGTGGTAGTTTTAGACAGCCAGATACACCACATTTATATACACATCTGTTCTAGGTAAATGAAAAGGGAATCAATGGGTGTATGCAATACACATTAAAGAGTTTCTTTCTAAAAGTTTCTCATTTCCTGTGCAACATGCAGATAGAAGTGCTTGTAATTGTCCTGGAAGAAAGTAAGCAGTGTAAACTTCTTGACCATAGTTTCCTGTAAATTGAAATGTCACTTTGCAGATTTGAAGTAGTATGAAAATGGACCTTGTCTTGAAAAAGAGTGTGACACATATTTTGTGTTTATAACAGTGCAGTTAGTCTGCTGGGTGTTTTTGAGATACTGAGAGCCCACTTCTGGAAGTTTCAGTGAAAGTTGCCAGTGCTGGAAATGTTCTTGTCTTTTAAAGATTCCCAGGTGTTAATTCTTAGAAGAAAAGATCCTGTATGACCCATTCTGGATGATTCCTTTATTGCCAGTTCTAGCTGCAGATGACCACTTTCCTTGACACTTCAACTTTTCAGTTTCAACTAAATTAGGAATAATATTGCTCTGCTGTTTCTGGTTTTATCTCTCCCGTAGGACCTCTGAGCCACCACATTCTGAGAAACACTTCCACTTAAAACAGTTGAATTTAAAAAAATAAAATTAAAGGCTCAGCAGAGACTCAGTATATACAAAGAAGGAAGCTTTTTCAGCTTTAGGTTTTCTGTAAAAAGGCAGTGACTATTGTCTGTCCAATCAAATCTTCCATAGCTGGGCTGAACCCAGAGTTGTTATTGTTTATGAGGAAAAAGATCTGGCAAAAGCTGGAAGATCACAGTAGAAGTCAAACTTTGCCTGAAATGTCATACTCTGATCCTGTAGTAATTCTGTTGACATATGTTCATATCTTAATTTTTCTTTGTGATTTTTATTTTACTCATAGATAATGGTGATAATAAACAATTCCTAAACTGCCTTTATGTTAACCTTATAATGTTTTTTAAAAAGACAGGTGTAATGCCTAGGATAAAAACTGACTTTTGTTGCAGATACTGACAAGCAGTGATAACTGTTCCTACAGTTTGTAACAGATATTTTGACCAAATGTTGGGGTTTCTATCTGTTCTTGTATAGTAATTTCTACTCCTGGTTACTCACCAGGTTCCAAGGTTTTGATATTAATCCTATGTCCATATGGTGTCTGCCTTTTGAGGATTTAAGGGTTCTTCCTTTTTTTTTTTTAAAGTAAAATTTTTCATCTCCTCTTTGCAGGACCCAGCTAGGATTCTGAACATAAATAGCAGCAGCAGTAGTAACAGTTTCTCAAAGACCCAGAAGTTAACAAAGGAGCACAAAGAAAAAACTTCTAAAGACTCAAAAGAACAAAAAAGTGCCTTCAAAGAACCTTCCAGGGAACATAACAAATCTTCCAAAGAATCCTCCAAGAAACCCAAAGAAAATAAACCACTAAAAGATGAAAAAATGGTTCCTAAGATGGCCTTCAAGGAACCCAAACCCATGTCCAGGGAGCCAAAATCTGAAAACACCCCCATCCTTACCATAACATGTGGGCAGCAGCAAGAAAAGAAGACACTCACAAAAAGGCCCTCTATGCTGGACACTGATGAATCTTCTGCAAGAAAAAGAAAAAAAACCAGCTCGGATTCATTATTTAAAAGTTTTCCTAGTGCCCCACCACTGATTCTTACTTGTTCAGCTGACAAAAAACAGACAAAGGATAAATCTCAACTCAAGGTGGGGAGAGTCAAAATTGAAAATGATGCACTGGAAAGGAAGACGCCTACTCTGCCACCATTTGATGATATTGTAGATCCCAGTGATTCTGACATGGAGGAAAATGTGTCCTCCAAATCTGATGTAAGTGGTTGTTTGGTTTTGCTTAATACTTTACTCAGTGCTATATTGAGTATTCCCAGTCTGTGGGCCTGTGCACCAAATTTGTGTTCTCCCCTTTCTTTTTCCTGTCTACTGGCAGATTGTCCAGCCTGAAGGATGTTGACTACCATGTTCAAACTTACCCATGTTCTAGTTGAATTGCATTGCCTAGTCAAGCCTACTCAATTGCTAAATGACAACATTATGACAATGAACGTATGGGATATACCTATAGACAATGTTGCTCTTTTCATGTTCTTTAGAATTTAATGTTTCTTTTGAGAGAAAAGGAAATGGATTTAAATGTTTGCATTTCATGCTCTAAATCTGTTTTCAGGTGTTAGAGAGTTCAGTAAACCCAGGAAACAGTTGCAGTTATATCAGTTACTTATTTTTTTGCTAAAAGAGGCAGTTCTTTCAGTGATGGCAGTTCTGTGGAGAAGTTCCTAGAATCTTGTTCTGATCAGGAGAATCTCTCCTGAGTAGTAGGCTTACCAAGAAGAAAGACATTTTAGTGGAAATTTGCTTTCTTGAAAATATTTGTCTACTGTGCCTGCTCATCTGTTTAAAGTAGGATTTGCTCTTTAATTTTGTGATTAATATGATTCGCCTAGCAAACTTTGGTTTTCAGAAGCATCTTTTATAGAGACATCTAGAGAAGGAATGGCATGGTAGGAGAAGCTTTGTTTGGTGCCATTATTTGTGCTTATGGCTAGAGGTGAGGTGTGCATGGTAGAGAGGAGTTCTTCCCAGCCTTTCCTGTTAAATTCACTTGGTTATCTGTTTTCTGATTTGTGCCTCTGTTATTGCCATCAGATTCATAACCCTGCTTACCCTCTCTGGAACAGACAATAAATGCCCTGCTGTGGGGAGGTGTCAGAATTAGGTTTTTACTTTGTAGAAGCTTCCCACGAGGGAGAAGGTAATTTACTTCTGAAGTGACCTTTTAATGACTGGTCCCTTAGGGCATGCAAAGGCTGTAAAATTTAGAAGGTATACAATGGGACAGGCCCTGCTTTACAGCATGACACTGGGGATACTCTGTGGTTGGAGTGGCATTCTCATTGTAGCTTGGAACTTAACCAGTTTGTCTTTAAACCTGAAAATGTACACACTTGTCACTCTTGGTGTGAATTATTCTTCATGTTTTCAAAAACCGGAATATTCTATTTTAATTCATCACTAGCCTTAAGGCATGCTATCTACCCTCAGTATAGCTGGCTAATTAAAATAGATTTTTGTATTTCCTGTTTATTTGAATAAATGCCATGTAGGGGCACATCCACTTTTACTGGCTGCAGCAGTTCTCCATTTTTTTTCAAAGACAGAGGAATTGAAACAAGCAAATCCAATGTCAATCGAATTTTACAAATGGTTCTACAGGGGTGCCTGCTGTGTAGCAACTTGCAAATAAGTGAAATATGAAAGACATATGGATGGTGGTTAAAATTGATCCTTTTTAGTTGCTGATGGGTGTTTCCCTCTTTGTTGTCTTGCAACCTCTTGCCCACTACCAATGGTATGATGGGAACACCCCTGTATTTTTTATAGGCTGACACAAGTAGACTTCCACAAGTCCATCATCTGTCTACAGTAGACCTGTAGGACCTAAGGAGTTCCTTAATTCTGTACTAAGGCTAAAAAGCAGATTCAGGGTTTTCTAGGTCTGTGAGCCACTGTTACTGAGAGGGCAAACTGCTGAAGTCCACACCAAGAGAAGCAAATCCTGCTGGTTTGGGCTCTCATGTATTTTAATGCTGACATACTGGATCATGATCTTCCACGACCCGGTTCTTCCATTAAGAAGGGGAGCAGTGTGGTCCCCATCTGAAGGGGTGGAAAGGATGTCTGCCCCTTTTGGATCATGATTCTTAATAAATCAGATTGGGTATGGCTCCAGTCAGTGATGGGATATTATTTAAAAAGTCAGTAAAATACTTAGTTAAAGAAAAACTCTCCATGAAACATGGAATAATCCTCTAAGGTGCCTGAGTCACACGCTTGGCAAGTGCTGTGGGAGAAAGAGCTGGGCAGCCTAGTTAGTAAATGTCTGCAGAATTTCACAAGGAGTTGTTCCTTCTTCTTTTTTCCAATTTTAACCAGGGAACCTAATAAAAGGTGACCGAGCAGTGTCATAGAGACAATTTTCTTTATTTTGGAATAAATAGTTTGGAATTTTTTGTAGGGATTGTTTAAGTGTTTAAGGAAGTTTTACAGCTAGATCCATAAAGGGTATATCCTATAAACATAATCATATTAAGGAAATGAAAATGGTTAGAAGTTGCAATGTTACATAGAGAGTAATGGAAGTAAAAATACGACAGTGCTTTTTCTATACAATGCTGGTAATTTCAGATCTGTCAAGCCTTCGTGATATTAACAAACATAGTTGCCTGAAGCTGAGAAGATGTTTCTTCTTATCCTGGCATAATAATATGCTGTAAAATTAAGTGGAAAGTTATTTCTTACTCTGATACAGATACAATGGTGGATGTCATAGCCATGATGAACAAAGCATGTATCATTTCTTGGGAGTATATTTGGTAGTATCCAGATTTAATCCTAAGAGTCTTCAAGAAAGCAAAACCACTACACTCAATTCAGCAAATTTAGGTTAGGTATAACAAATTACATTTCAAATCAGTACCTAAAATTGTTAGAATGCTGCAAAAATACTAACTTTGAGTCAGGTGCATATTTTCTAGTTCAAGTTTTATTTATGATATAGTGCAAAATAGTAATACCGTATGAATGTAATATTCATGCATTTGATATAGTGAAATTATGAATAATTTAGCTAAGAATTTTGAACTTTCTTCACTATATGGGGTAAGAGATGGTCTCATTTTCAAACAGACATTCTCAAACACACATGTTCCAAAATGGTGACTGTTCTCTTTATTGGTATTGCATATGCATATATTCATATGCATAACGTTACCTATAAAACAATGGTAAATTTGTAATAAAAGGTGCAGTGTAGAATGTGGAACTTCCTGCAAAAATAAGTTTCTTACTGTTGCTGGTCACATACAGGATGGTTTTCAGAATTGGAGGTAGTCCATTATCAGTTCTCATTTGTGAAGTCTGGATTTGGGGTTTTAAAATGAGGTTGACATTCTGAAAAGTCCCTGTGGTAAAGGAATCTTACAAGCATCATTAGACAAAGGTGTTGTTTCACTGGGAAAGTGCTACAGGATGGCAATGCTACTGCTCCCCTGATTTCTTTGGATACAGCCTGAGTTCAGTGAATTAGGGTGAAGTGTATCATATCAATCAATGGGCTTGAATTTCAGACCAAAAAAGAAGAGTGTGCTCAACCCTTCACAGAACAGACATCATACTCTACCTAGTTCTGGGCATTCAGACTTGAAACATGGCCTTTGCCTTCATGAAGTAGAGGATGTAGAGTTACAGCACCCCCTGAGAGAGGTGCATTCTTTCTCAGGCTGTTAAGTGTGTCTGCCAATGGTTGATCTTCCCTTCCAGCCGTCCCTTGAAATTTGCCTTTCGGAATCCAGAGAGGTTAGCATGCTGTTGCCTCAGGGGTATTTCAGCTGGACACTGTCCTTCAGTGTCCTGTGGTCAGTCAGTCTCTTTTTTTGAACTTCTAATATTTCTGTAAAATTCAATGGGAAATACAGGGGATCACACCCTTGCTTAGTGATAAACTCTTTGCCCTTGTTTAATAGTCTTTCTCTGTGTGACTTTAGACCAAAACCATGTATGGTCATTCCTCTGTGGTCTGTTTGGCATGCACTGCAGTGTGGTGCACTGCTGTGTTTATTTTAATTTTGTTTTTCTGTTGACTTTGAGTTGTTGGCAAGTGAAACAAGTGTCTCTGTTTCTCTTCATGTTGCTCTGTTAAGTATCACTTTTCAAATACATCCATGAATTAAAGTGTTTTGGACTTCAGTGTTAGTGATCAGCTAGGTGTCAGAGAGTGTGGGGTCTTTTTTTGAGTTCATTTAGAAATCTCGCATAAAGCCTGAAAAATTATTTTACTGGCTTTGGTATGAAACATGCAAAATAAAGTACAGAGTAAAAGTGTGAAGATTTATTGTTTTATTGAGGCACAGGCATGTTAACACAGTCCACTTCAAAACTTCAGAGATTTTGCTACTCAATTCAATTACAGGATGTTTTAATTAATGAAAACTCCACCTGTTTGCTTCCTGTGTGGGACAGTGCAGCCACTTGATAAAAAAAGGACTTGACCTTGATTTTGCTGCCAGTCTGAAATATGATGGTGTTCTTGTAATATTTGTGTGAGCTGCAAGCTGGTGTATAAGATGGAGAAATACAGAATTTTGGATCGGAGTGAGGCATTTTCTGTGGTTGCAGCTGCCTCTTTTGAGCCATGGAGCTGTTTCAGAAGGGATGCTCAGATACTTCTTGTTTGATTACTGCTGGTTTTGTTTGAATGGGTAAAAATGAAAAAATATTACATGGCTCTTGGTGAAGTCACTGCACCAGGAAGGCACAAAGGAGATAAGGCAGATCATATGTACCTGTTCAGGTATTAAATGTTCTCTGTGTATCTCCAGTTGTAGAGAACTTTTTCTCTACAACTGAGAAAAAGAGATTATTATAGAATATTATAGATTTTTAGAGAATAACAACTTTTTAAGTCTGCCATGCATGACAGTGGTTTGGTGGATTTTTTAGACAGTCTGTGTGTCTCTGTTGGGTGAATTTCTTCTGGTATGATTATTTTGCTTGTGGTACGTATTGGTTTTTTCCCTTCCTGCCTATATATGTCACTGCATTAGGTATGGTAGCAGCCTTTTGGCATGTCAAATACCATGGAAATACAATCTGAGTAGCAATGCATGCTAGCAAAATGTGACAGCACAGGGGTAAGGAGTTTCAGTTATTAAGAGCAGAGCACATTAGTGGATCTTTTGCCTTTAGGAAAAAATCCCATCTCCTTCTCAGGAAGGCCTTACAGAATAATGAAAATACAGTAGAGATCACACAGACTATGCCTTTGTACTTAATTAACTGCTTGCATATCCTAAAGCAGTCTTAAGGTACCTTTTTAAAGTAATCCATAAAATGCCACTTTCAATCTGGCACATGCTGTAGTAATTTGACTTTTCCAAAAGTGGAAGGACATTTTGAAAACCCCTGTGGTCTTGTAAAACCTCCAGGCCCTTGTTAGCTGAAAAAGCCTACTTTCTGCCAGGGCTTGGAGCCAAAGTCAGAGCTTTTTCAGGTAATATTTAAAGTCAGAAGCAACAGTAGTGAGATAGAGCTCTATGTGCTGTTTTCATGTAGTTACCAAAGGTAAAAATAAAAGAGAAGATAGGGTTTATTTTGTTAGTGAAACTGTGACTCTCAAGGTGTTTAATGATGCAGAACAGGGTTAATACTGATCATGTCCTTCACTGCTGACTGGGCCCTGTGGATTTGCAACTGTCATATTCTTACATTCTTTACCTTTTGCATGATAATTAAATGCTTTTTTTTTTTTTTTGCTTCTAGTCCAGGAATTAACACTGCTCTTAAAACCATGCCAGCCACTCATGTGGTATTGTTGGACATAATACTCCTGTGTTGAGGAGGTAGTTCAGTAGTCTCAAACACGTAAATATTGTACAGTGTGAGGTGTTTCCATCCAGATACATCCTCAGAGAGAAAGAGTGGCCAGAGATAATCAGGCATCTTTAGAGAAGTGGCAGTTGGCACAATTATGTTCTGTGGCCATCAGTATCTACTGTAATGTCGCCCCATTCAGCTGCTATACTTTGCCTATTTTAATTAGGTGTTACTATGAAGTGAAAAATGCTTTGCCTTCACTCACAAAAGCCTAGGTGCATATTAGGCTGTTCCGCATATGGTGAGATGAACTATTGCTGGATGAGGAAGCAGCACAACAGACAAGCAGAGATCCTCTGAGAAGCAAGCTCAAACATTACAGTGAGATAGTTTTGTTACCAGTGTGTGTTTGGAAATCACTGGCTCACAGAAATGTTAAGAATTTAGAAATAAAGCAGTGGAGACAAACTATGTAGATACGATTAAATGTTTGGGTTGCAAAAGTAATCTTATGAGAGCCATGAAATTTTGTGGCAAAGTCTGTTTGGGATTTTTTTTAGTTTTAGGCAATGTCACGTTTTGACCACAGATGTAACATTAATCATTATTAAGCTACCAGTGCAGGCTTCACTATTTCAGTTCATTTGCATGTGTTGGCTACATCTGCTTCATTGTGACTACTCATGTGAAACTCAAATATTTGCATGACTGCAGTTTTGAATTGGGGCCATATTTTGTATGTTTCAGCACTGGAAATCCTGTTCACCTGCTATGCTGCAGAAAGTAAGAGTTTTAATTGGTATGTGCAGTGCCAACACTTCAGTCGTTTGCGGGGGGTTTGTGGCATAAAAAGACTGTCTCATATCCATTAAAGTCATGACAATTTCAATAGGTCAAGGTGCAATCAAAATAATAAGATATTAAAGACAGGATATTTTATTTTAATCATATAATAATGATGGTGAGGTGAGATCTTCTGGATAGGGACTTCATTGTTTTGAAGATGCTTTATCTATATACTTATATAAATTATGTTGTGATCCAGAAGAATGGCTTCAAATATTTAAAATAAAATCCAACACTGTTAATTATCAGCTGGTATTTTATCTACAATAACTAGATCTATTCTAGGCTTTTATGCCCTTTTATTTTTTATGTGGAACCAGTACGTTTACAGTTCCTTTTGGGGGGGCAAAAATGGCATGGCTTACTCATGTGTTTTTGAAAGTTTGCTGCCAAACTCCCCATGAAGTTCATTAGGTAATTCTGATAACACCTCCCATTCAGAAGCTTGTACTCTAGTGATGACTGCCATGAACTCTCCAGGAGACACTGTAATTACACAGTTTAATTTTTCTATTTAAGCTACTTGATAATCCCCTGAAGTTTAAATTTTACTGGCACAGGATAAAGGTGGCTTTAGCTCACTGCTGTGGTGAGTGTATACCCTGTCTCATGCCTGTGCAGAAGGAATGGCAGTCCATTGCCTGCTGATGAGGGAGGGTCTGCTGTTCACCTCCCTGTGCTGTGGAGCCCTAGGGTTGAGCTGGGTGTTTGGCACAGCAAAGGGATGCTGGGGGGCCCTCTTGGAATGGGCAAGGGATGCTCCAGATAGACATCATTTGGCTGGCCCAGACTCAAAGATGATGTTGTCTGTGTGTCACTCTTCTTCCGGTATTGAAGTGTGCATGTGAGCCTGGTAAGGAAATAAATGAAAGCAGATGTAATCAAGCATTATTCTTTCATGCCCTCTGTGTGGCAGCTGCCTTTCCCTCTCGACAACATTATCTGCTCCTTCTCTGCCAGGTATCTATTGCTATTTAAGGGACGTGTCATACCTGCAACCAATTTTAATAACACTTGGAGTGTTCATTGAAGCTGGTTCTAGATCACCATATCAGCAATAGAAAAACTGTTACTTAGTTTGAGAATGTTGGTGCGAATTTGTGTTAACTCACAGAGTCCTTATTCATTAGTACTGGCTTACTATTCATTAGTTTTGGCTTAGTCAATTCCTCAGTACAGCTTACATTTTTGTAAGAAAAAGATGATGCTTTTTCCTACCAAAAACCAAAACCAATGAAACTCAAACCCAAAAAACCCAAAACCCAAAAAAACTTTGAGTAAAACATCCAGCTCTGTTGGTATTTAAACCTAACATTTTCTATTGAAGGCCTCTAAGCAGGCTTTCATCTTCCCTTGAAAATAGAAATCTTTAGAAAATAGAAATGTGTACTTTCTGCTTCCTCGGTGATTTGGTATGTTAGTGGGGTCTCTAGTGCTCATCTCTGAGCAGCAATATCTCATGCCATTCATTCCCATTGGGGCTGAAAACAAGTAGATGCATGTAGCTTTGGTGATCAGATTTCTTTGTTGTAACACTTGCAGCTGTGAAAGGACCGGTAATTAATGCTGTCTTTGTCCTAATGAAAATGACAGTCCTTGCACACGTGTAGCACAGTAAGATAGGGCTGCCTGAGTCCAGAACATGTATGTAGGGTTTTTCAAACCTATGTGTTACCTGTTCTTGTGGTGGATAACTTTCATGAAGGAATTGGTTACTGTGTACTTAATGTGTTGCAAGCCATCTGGCAAACATGAGGAAATGATGCCCTGTGTTGTAGGAATTAATGTTTCATACAGCAGAGTTAGAAGATAAGGATAAATGGAGCTATTTACACTTCACAGAATCTGTTTACATATCCACAGAACTTGTATCATTATCTCAGGGCAACAAGAAAGGAGACTTCAAAAGCTAGTGATAATAAGTACCCCATCAGCAGCAGAGCTGCGTTTTGTTGCTGAGGTTAGCAGGCAGCTCCGCTGGGTGCCTGAGCTCCCCAAAGAAAGATGACTCGCTGTCATCAGGGGATGACAGCAACTGGGGCCAGCAGTAACTGGATCACTGGATCAGTGGCCCAATCAGAAAACCATTGCAAAATTTATTCTGTTTAATACCATACTTGGTGAACAGTTTTGATTAGGACAGAAGTAAATCAAGTGATTTTGCTGCTCTGCATCAGGTCATTTTAAGTATTACCTAAATAGTGGGAGGAGGTTACATACAGTAACCTGTTTTGTTTCATTATTCTAATTACCAGCTAAAAAAGTATAAAGTCTAAAGTGTGGCAAGAAAGGAAGTAGATACAGGCTGTGACAATTTTAGTTTCTTTCAGTGTATGAATGATATTTTTCCATTGCTCATGCTGCTTTACTGGATATTAGGTATTACAATGCAGCTTTATTCTGTAGATGAAAAGGACATGGTTTCAAGATAGTGGTTATTGCATTGTGTCTTCCATAAGAAGAATAAAATATCATCAAGTGCCATGGTCTGAGTATTCTGGACAACAACAATTCAGTTGCAAAGTTGCTTGGGTTTAAGGCAGGAAAAGGCCAAAGGAGGAAGCCATTCTTGTTACTCTTGGCAGCCTGAATTCGCTTTGGAGGAATTTGCTCCAAGAGGACTAATAAGAATAAATAAAATTTTGCATGTTAAATGTTACAATTTTAGCTAAAGGAAGCAGTGTAGATGAGATGGTTCAACTTGATTTGTTTGTGTTATATACAACTTTTTTGATTCTTTGAACACTGTAAATCTCAAGATTGATCTGGGTTGTCCTACATGAGATCTTAATTTAGCCAGTATTTCTAATAATGTAGTTATAGCCCAATATTTTTAATAACTTCATTCAGTGGTTAAGGTACTTATTCAGATAACTGTCAATTACATTACAGATATGTTACACTACCTTATAATGATTTGAGTGAAATGTCATTTAAAGATAAACAAGTATCAGATTTTCTTATTTTTGAAAGAGATTATTTCGTGTTAGAATCTTACGTCTTATGAAACAGAAGCAAAACTGTTAATGTAAAGCTCGGATCACACTATCAAGAACTTATTTTAAATCAGAGAAGCAGAGATAAGGAGCTTTAAATAAGGATCACTTTTTGTAGTATTCTTTTTGTAAAAGTACTTGTGTAGGCAAAGTTACAGCACGCAGATGTGCGTCAGCTGTAAATGGTAAAGAACTGATAAGGCAATAGAAATCTGCTCTATGGGTTTTTTCTCAGAGAATCAGCGTTGTATGATCTGTGTGTATATAATATGGATGATCTTTTGTGAAAACGACTTGGCAAACACATATACTATCGCAGAGCAAGTGCTTAGGAAACATCAGATGTCTCCGGTCTATAGAAAAAAATAACTATAGAGAATATTGTTGCCAAACATGGAATCTAAAAGTCATTGTGCAGTTTACAGTATCACAAGACTGATTAAAAGTTATGACATTTTGAAAAATAGTTTGAAGAGTTTTGTTTTGTTTTAGAGACTCGAGAATTTTTTAGGGTACAACATAAATTTTTTGTATTTTTCTCTCTACAGCTTTTCACTGGAACTGAAATGCACAATAAACAAAAACTGAAGTTTTCAGATAATCATTTAAATCCCACAAGTAAAGTTTGAGGGAAAAGTAAATACAGTGAGGCTTGCTGTAAAACTAACAGGGCCAACAAAGATTTACACTTGATCTCTCTGTGGTTTATAATTAAATTTTGAACAATTTAGTTTTCTGGGACATGAGTTCAAGAGCCTGTGCAGCAAAACTTCAGAAAAAAAGCTGTCTTTTTCATATATTTAGGTCTGTAT
The DNA here is from genome assembly GCA_013396875.1 of Vireo altiloquus. Lineage (NCBI taxonomy): Eukaryota > Metazoa > Chordata > Aves > Passeriformes > Vireonidae > Vireo > Vireo altiloquus. Next base: position 29,896 of record VZRF01009259.1, on the reverse strand, counting down.
TTACATGATTTGTATGACCTTGACAAGCTTTCCACATAGTATAGTGTAGGATCATGCTGGGAGTGTTCTACAGAGCTGCATAGGAATAGATGGGAACTGTGGTGAATTTCCAAAGTCTCTGAGTACCTGCTGAGCTTATAAAATGAGCAATGTTCTTCAAACAAGTAATTTATTTAGCATATCTTCATCTTACATCATTTGGCCTCATTTTATTCCTATATAATTCAGACTGTATGGAATACAGAGTTAAATTGCCCATGCTGTGCTACTCATACTTTACCAATTCTTCACAAATATTGATGTCTTTTCACAGATTTTTGGGGAAATGTGGTCTAAATAACACAGTGGTTAGTGCCAATTTTGAAAAGCCTTAATATAACCCTGTCTTTGCCAGCATTACCTACATATTCAGGACAGTCTTTATCCTTCTTGGTTAGGCATATCTCCTGAGAACTTCCATCAGTTTGCCTCTCATGTTTAAGGACCATGTTCACACTCATGTGACCATACACATTCTTAGTTTATTTTATTCTTACTCATTATTTTGTAGTCATGAAATCCATGGAAACTGTAGTATTCAGCTGTTCTACAAGACAAACCTTGATCTTCCCTCCTATACTTTTTTGCTTGCTTTACTACGTGTCTGCCACTCATTTCTGTAAGATATTTTAAGGAAAAATGCCCTACAGGTTACAGAACAATCTTCACTAGTGCTTCATCTTTCAATTGTATTGTACAATGTTCTGCAAAAGAATTTTTTTATCCACATTTTTTAGCTCAGTTGCCCGTGCATGAATCTTCTCTAAGTGTTGAGTATTTGTGAACTTTTATGTTAGCATTGTCTCAAATTTATTTTCGATTTATAAAGGAAAAAGATGTTCATAAATACAGAAGGAAAATGATGTTCTTTCAAAATTAGATACATGTTTCAGTAGGACAGTCTCTAAGGAAATGCAAATCCCACTTCACTTGGTGCAATTGCTCAGAGGAAACAGTTGCAAAGATTCGATTAATGTCTTTTCTGGACACTACTTTTTAAATGAAGGATGTGTTTCAAATTCAAAGAATCACAGACTGGTTGAGGTTGGACGGTACCTCTGACTGTCATCGGATCTACCTGCCCTGCCACTTTGAGCTGGGTGGCCAGGACCCTGTCTAGATGTGTTTTTTTAGTATCTCTTTAAGGAGGGAGTTGTCGCAATCACCCTGGGCCTGTTCCCATAATTGGTTACCCTCACAGTGAAAAGCTGTTTTCTGATGTTCATTGGGAACCTTTTGTGTGAGCTACAGGTAGGTTGAATTATTCTACTAAAAGTTGAGGTCACTGACAGGGCACTTAAGTGGCAGTAGGAGTTGTAAGTACAGAAGTCCTGTTAGAGAAGAGGACTTGTCTTGCTGGGAGCATGTTCCTCTTCCCAGAAATTCTAAATTTACACAAAGTAGAAGCAATGCTCAGCTGAATTAGTAGTTTCAAGTGTATAGACTTCTCAGTGTGTATAGCACTGGGAAACATATTCCTTTAGACTATCATGCATAAAAAATAAGAAATATATAGACTGACTGATATGAAATGAGGTATTGCTACACCACTTAATGTTTACTTCCAGAAACAAATGGTTCAGGGAAAGGCAAGAAAAAACTCTGTCACCCACATACAGATGTCTTCCATTTCTTAATGTAAGAATTAATGAGCTTGAAATGGTGGGGGATATTTTTAGAGTCATAGAATATCCTGAGTTGGAAGGGACCCACAAGGATCTAAGTCTAGCTCCTGGCCCTGCACCAGACAGCCCCAAGAAGTTGTACAAATTGGGACAACCATGAAATATTACAGAAACAACTCTATTATTTCGGTTGTCATGAACAGGTGGGTTTGCCGGAAAGTTCTTTGCAGCTCAAGAATGAGTTGTTGAACTACTTGTAAAAACAAATAAGAATTTGGAAATGGCAGAAGCCAAGTGATTTAGAAAAATCACTAGTAAAAAAGATACCTTTTCAGGGAAAACTTGTGCCAAAGAAAGTTGCCCTTTTTTGCTGAACAGTTTCAAAGCACAAAATCCCTCAATCAGGCCTAATAAAGAAGTAACTGTCTCCTGTGCATCACTGTGAGAGCACTAAAATGAAGTAGACTGTCTAAGAATGCAATAAATCATATCGGGTCATTGCACTAATGAACAGTTCGGGCCCAAACTGTCATTAGCTTGTCTGTAGAAAGAGAAAACTGGTAAAACAGGAAAAGGCCATATGAGAGAAGCTCTTTGCTGGTACTGTCTTAAACTTTTATTGTTCAAAGACACACTTTAGCTAATATCAGACCCATAAAAAAATAAATATTTGTGATTAGGAACCAGGGGATAAGAGCAGAAAGCCCAAGTGCAAAAAGCCATAAATACAGAAGTCCTTGGGATAAGAACCTGTAAAACTGTCAAAAAGCATTGCTTAAGTGACAAAAGACACCTTCTGTTAACTAGAAGCATGGGTGTTGTTGGCACTAATCCATAGTCATATATGGAAGGCATATTTTTATTTCTTTATGAAAAGGCAAGTATTTTCTGTTAGTAACAGTCATTCTTAGGTTAAAAGCAACTGTTTCCTCTGGGTGCTCTCTCACCCAGATTTCTCAGTCAAAAAATGAAGGTTTCATTTCCAATACTTACAGTTTTAATATTTATGCTAATCTGTATTTCTTGAAATAAATTTTCAGATAAGGCTATTATTAAGGAAATAATGTAAATCGTTTCAGAAGTTATTAGGAACTCTTTTAAAATATGTATGAATTATCATATGTGTTTCATAAGGACATTCTGTGGTTTGACCTCTCAAAGTGATCTTGCTAAAGCAGAGCAAAATTTTTACCAGGAATATACACAACTTTATGTGTATTTATATTAATTTGTTCTTGTGATACCAATCCAGTTAGTTAATGCTGGGTGAAAATTTTGACACAGAGCAAGTTCAATCATATTTTCATCCCTCATAATGAGAATGAGACTAGGCCTTTTCCCCTTTTTTCATTTCAAGTAAACTGGTTAAAAAAGAAAGTAGTGAAGTTTTAATAGTGAAATAGTCTCTGCGCCTATGTGATTCTTTTCTTTTTAGAATTTTAGCACTTGAAAGCCAAATATGATAGTCTTTTGGTGTTTGCTATTTTTTTAAGGGAATGAGTTTTAGGTAAGTTACAGTTCCTGTTGAAATTAATAAAGGAAAAACACAGTTAATAGAAATCCACAGAAACCAGTTCTCAGCTAGTAATTTTGCTGAAAGAAGCAGAAATTTACAGATAAACCAGATGTTTAAGAGTAGCCTGAAGCTAGGAGACTGAACTTAGTTTGCTGATGTCTTTAAAGTTTGCATTGACTCTTGTTCTTCATCACTGCATCATCTGCTTCATATTATCCATGATTATTTTACAGCTAAAATTCTTGTAAGGTTTTACAGAAACTTGGGAAGGAAAAAAAAAAATTTTTCAAAAGTGCTTGATTCTTGGAGCAGTGTCAACTAATGCTGCAGTGTGTTCCAAAAAGGTCTAATGCTGTGAACCATGTGAGAATCTCTCTCAGTACTCTGAAGTGGGTTGTGTTGGTGGTTGGGTTGGGTTTTGTTGGGCAGGGTTGATTCAGTTGCACAGAAGTGGCATACGCCCACACAGTCAGGTATGGAGTTTGTATTTTGACTCTGTGTCTGTGAGAACTGGAGCTGGTGTTGATTTAAGGAGAGCAGATGTTAATGGTGTTTTTCTCAAGCATTCTGTTGCCCAAATAGGCATCTCTTATCGTGAGAAAAGGCAACAAAAGGCAGTAAATCTGCCTCCTCTATTATGAAGGGCAACAATAGATTGATTTATGGAGAAAAAGCAACTGTTAGGCTTAGGTAGCCTGTGTGTGTGAAAACTTGAGTTTTACAGACTGGGTACTTCTGCTGTCATTTTTGAGACCAATTTGGTTCTGTCTTAATCATGAGGCAAAGAGTCAGAAAATGTTTGTTAGCCTGGAGGACACTTCATGGTAACACAGTTGTATAAGATTTTCAGTGTAAGCTGGTTTTCTGTTCAACAGTAGATGTTTAGACCATTATTTCCCAATCTGATTTTCACTGTTCGTTCTGTATGTCCCCTTCTTGTTTAGTGTACTCAGTTAGCCTCCCCTCTGCTCACGTACCACATTCATATTTTGTCTCATTTACACAGATGAGTGTGCAAGTATCTACCACTGAGTCTAGGAATTTGCAAAAAAGTATACGGAGACATGCAATCTGGCAGCAGGAATCAAGACTCTTCAGTACTGCCCTCATAAGCCATAAACACTGAGCAAAATATACAGCATTCTTTCATGAAGTAATAGGACTTTCTCATTAATTTTAAAGAGAAATCTACACATTTTAAACAATAGTAGGAAAAAAATATATGTAGAACTTTTTGTTGAATAATATACACTGACTTTAGTAACCCTGTTTAAAAATTCGGATCTCTTTTTAGTTCATAAATTCTAGATAATTTCTCTTTGTAACTAGGGATACCTTCTGGTTCAATCACATTTACAATCTGCAGAGTTTTGATACATATGGAAAGTGTTAGGATTAACAGAAATTCAGTAACAGCTTAAAAGTTTAATTTGAATCCCTATATTAAGACTTGCTTTCTAAGGGAGATGAAAGAAAATTGACTGAGGTTTTCTGGCATTTAGTGTGGTCTGCTTAGGTCTTTTGTTTTTCAATTCCACAGTATCATTGACAATTTGAAAAATATTGCATCTACAGTGACAGAGATGCCTTAGATCCATTATAAACTCATTTAGGCTCTCATGTTGTATAATCTTTCAAATAAGGCATTGCAAACTTCTTGCTAGGCTTTAGCAAAGAGCTAGATATGATGTAGTAGTGTGTATGTATGGTGAGTGCAATAGTAATTCCACAATGTTTGCCTCACTGACACCTGAAATAAATTTATTTGAGTATTATTTGGCCCCACAATTCTTTTTTCTTGACAGAATGCTTTAAGCAGTAACTAACCATAAGAGGGTTTTTTAGGGAAAAAAATGTCTCTTAAAATGTTATTTATTTTCTTTTTTTTTTCTTTTAAGTCTGAACAGCCCAGTCCTGCCAGTTCCAGCTCCAGTTCCAGTTCCAGTTTTACACCATCTCAAAACAACAGACAACAAGGTACCAATAAAGGAAAAGAAATTGAAAGGAATGTGTGAAATGAAGGGGCCAATAAAAACAGAACTCATGGCGTCTCATTACCTCTTCTGTGTTTCACTGCCTGAACTGGCCACAGTTTTGATTTAGAGACTTTTCCTCAGGTTGTTTTCAGATGTGGCTGTAAGAGTGAAATAAAAGGAGAGAGAAACTGTGAATCTGAGAAAAGAGTGTGAAGATTGGTTGTTTTGAAGGACTAAATACATGCTGGTCACTTAACAGATGCTAAAACCAAAAGAGCTTCTGTTTCTGAGTTGTTCCTCGGCAGAGTTAGATAGCATGGCACCTGGCTCCATCTGAAGCCCTGGAAGTGTGGTTTCCCGTGGGCAGCCAACAGAAACCCACAGATGTGTTTATGTAGACCTTTTCAAAGGCTGTGATCATTCCATACTTCTGGGAAGTTTTAAGAGCATACAGTATTTGCTCCAGATACATGGCAAGGAAGGATGATGGTTAGACTTAAAGTTTGCATTTTGGTTTTCTGGCTAATGATTTCAGTTTACTTGAAACTCAGTAACGAATGCATTTTTCTTCCCAGAGGCTTTTCCAGGGCATTTTTTCTGAAAATACGTTGATATTCATTCTCCATGATCTATTAAACTACTTAGTTCCCAGTTGGCTTCTTTCCCTGGCTTATGAGATTGTACAGCCAATACATTCTTAATGAGCTTTTGTTTTGTTCTTTGGATAAGGAGCATAAAAAAAGCAGCCTTTGACTAAACAAATTTGTTTGTTTTAGCCATTTGTATTCCTCAATGGTAGACTTGATTTAAGGTTATGACAATACATTAGTGCCTCAGGCACACAGATTTTAAACAGATTGTCACGTGGTGCATATCTGTCCTACTGCCTTTCTGTAGGTGACTGGTACTGATTTTCTAATGCTTTCTGGCAGTGTTACTCGATGTGAAAGAAAGCAAGAATTGAAGTGAACTGTGGTGATGACTGGCAGTTGACTTTTACCTAAGAATAAACAGATACACTTCCTGCCAAACCCCCATTTTTGTTCTCATGAAAACCTCCTTAGTGGTGTGAACTGTCCATTATAAGCCAAAAGACTTGGATACCCACTTCTGCATCTGTTATCTTTTGCTGGGGAAAAACTTGTTGACGTGGTAGTTTTTTCTGAGCAGACTCGTCCCATCCATCTCTTTTGGATCATATGCAAAGTATCGCAGATTGTCTTTCAATTCTTTATACCTTCTCTAGAATAGATGGGAAATTTGTCCTCTGATGTGAACAGCTCTTAAGTGCAAATGGTATATATATCTTCTCCTTTTTTGCCACAGTAAACAGTGGTTCCCACTTCTTTCTGGGAGTTCCAGAAACCCCAATTAAATAAGTGTATTCATTGCCCATGAATTTGTGTATCAAAGGTATGGAGTACCAAACATACCATGGCATGTTCACGCTGTATGTTGTGCTCTGGTCAGAAGCCATGCTTTTTCCCTTAACTGCAAGTTACTTGCCAGGGCTGTTGCTCTTTTTCGGTTGCATTTAGATTCCAGTGTGTCGGGTGTCAAAAAACCACAGTATCAACTTTTTTCACCTCTTTTTGCATAAGCAGTGGGCTAACCTGAGGTTCCTCAAGTTCTTCTGTCCTTGGGGCTTACTTTGATATTTCTCTGTTTCCTTACCAAGAAAACTTGCTTGTGGGCAACTCCTAATTTTCAGTTCCTTCTTAACTGTTCTGATCTCTTAGGAGGTAACAGCTTTTCAGTCCTTTAAGAAAGTCGTTATGGAATTTCAAAGTAAGTGTTAGCAAGGAGCAGAAAATTGCTATCATGCTAGGAAAAAAAGAGACCTAAAAATTAATGCTTTGCTGATTGCTAGAAAAGTCTTCTGAAAAGTTAGCTAGCAATGTACTTTTCAGGCTCTCAGACATGCTCCTACACTAAGTGGGAGCTTGTTTTAAACAACAATTGACAGGTTGTTCAATGCTTATGGGGCTGTAAGTGATGGCTGTATCTCAGGAGTCCAAGTATCTTTCTATTAGTGCTCCTATGAAAGCCCTTTCCCTCCTTCAAGGGTCAGATGATATGATTTGATTCAGCCAGACTACCAACTGTCATTTGCAAATAGCTGAGCGTTGTCTGCCTGAGATCCGAACAGGGACAGAAAAATAGAGCACAGCTCAGCTGCTTCTACACATCAGCAGTGGATGCATGGACAAGAAGCACTTCCATGCTGTCACCTGTACAAATGTCTGGTCAACCAGGAATTTGCCCCTCAGCACCATTTGGTTTTCTTTCCTGAGGTGTGAAACCAGAGAAAAGGTTCAGTGCTCTGACCCTGTCCAAACTGCACCAATTTACAAAAGTTCTAGTGCAGCCTTAGTGATAAATCATTCTAAACATCAGCTTTGAAGTCACTTGCACAAAACTAGTCAAAATATCTATGGCCTGAACTTTGTTACATCTGGAATAGTCCATAAAACTGTTCCTCTCATGAAGGGAACACTGTACTGTCCCTGTTATGAGTATGGCACTGACTGACAGATGTCTACCTTCTCTGCTGGCAGTCAGTAGGGAGGACACTCCTTGACTCAGTTTCCCATTAGCAAATAGAGAGTTGAAAGTTTCATCTCAGGCTTGCTTTGTTCATGTTAATACTTTGTTCCTTGTACTCAAGGGATTACACAATGGTAATATAATTGCTGTTCCTACAGCCATCACTGCTGCTTTCAATTTCTGCTTCATGTCTCAGATGGGCTGTACTTCACAGTTAAATTTCCTGTGGCACTGGGACATTTTACTTTCTTCCCTCTTCTAATCTGCTTTTGCCCATTCTTATTTCAAGTAGCTGTAGTGTTACACTTCCCAGATATATTAAACATATTCCTCTTTCTGTTACTGTCCCTTAGAGCAAAAGGAGTAAAAATCAAAACCCGAGTTTTAAACTGAGTTTAATGCAGTTTTGTGAGCAAGTCAAGCTTTGAACCTTCTTGTAAATTCAGAAAAAGTGAAAACATGGTGTTGGGTGGGATTGATGCACTTTGTACTTACAACATCTGGAAAGTGCTTACTCAACTTGAAATTGACCCTAAAATAATGGGAACAGCTGAAGTCAAATATATGAAAACCAAGAAGACAAAATGACTGCCTTGGACCGTATAATGGAGTCAGAATGATTTGTTAGAACCAACTTCTCAATACATGGATTAACCTAACAAATGTACTAATACTGATCAATGTGTCCCTGTAGATCTTTACTCACATATAATATTGAGAAAGCAAAAAATACTAAACCCCGGAACTGCAAAAGAAGAATGCTTCTAGCAAGCATACATTTCATGTCAATTTCTCCTGTCATGGCAGTATTTTACTTATTTCAGCTATGGTCTAGGGTGCAAATTGTTCTAACACTTGAACATGTGAGTCACTTCATTGTCATGGGTAAGTCTGTTGAAGCTGAGTTGCTCACGTGAGTAAAGATTCACGAATAAGTGGGCAGGTCCCTGCAGTATGAGCCCCCATTGCATTACTTCGTTTGTTTAATGTTTAAGACTACCCTCTCTCCACTCTGTTTGGGGAAGGTAGTTTTCAAAGCTGGGTGAATTGCCCAAAACACTGGGAAGTAAACTTAACTGTATTTTATTGTCTCTGTTGTTTCAGGTCCATTGAGGACTATAATGAAAGATCTGCATTCAGATGATAATGAAGATGAATCAGATGAAGGAGAGGAGAAGGACAATGATTCGGAGTTGGAGCAACCTGTAAATACAAGAGGGGGAAGCAGGAGTCGCAGGTGAGTGTCTTGTGATTGCAAGTGGCCTGTTAGTAACAAGGTGAGGTCTGATGTTCTCAGAGTGCTGTGTAGCAAATGGGCAGAAAATTCGCTCTTTCTAAAGCAAAAGAGCCCCTTTTAAAACTAACAGAACTAGCCATTCCTGATACCAACTCTTGCTGTACTAATCAATACGGTCATGATGATCCTCATTTGTTTGACTTTACTTGATTTCATGCCTTTGTGACATGAGAGGAGTTATAATTACTCCCTGGCCTAAATTAGAGAAAATTGTCCTGCAGCTGTTGAATGAGCTGTTCTGTACATAGTCACCAGACTGCTCTGCTTACCAGTTTTAAATTTAAGTTGTTTAATTGAATCCAAATCAATGAATTTTGAATTTCAAATAAATTCCGTGCTGCATGCAGTAGATAATGAGTAAAAGTGCAGCAGAAGGTAAAGCAAGCATCTGTCACAGAAATTTTTAAAATTTTTGATTTTTAAAAAAAGATTCTGCATCCCTGCTGCAATCTTTAGAGGACATGCCAAAATTCATTTGGTGTTCAGGCAGCTTGAAAAGTCCATCCAAATGGTGTTCAAAGTTATGGAAAACCTGAAACTGTCTCTCTCAAACACTTTTCATATTAGGTTCTTTATGTAATTCAGAGTGTTTTACTGTTAGTGCACAGCACCTGACTGCCAGTGTCAGCTACTGCTTGAATGGGAAGGTAATAGGAAAACCTTAATGACTGTCAGCTTCTTCCCTGGTGTACTTTAGTGGCTGGAATCAAGAAGAAAAAGACCAAGATGACTAGCAGTTTGAGAACTTGTTGGTGTCAGTGATCGTGTGAAGGATTGTTTTAAGCTCAACTTGTCTCCAAGTGTGGAGATGTTGTTTCAGTTTTTTAACGGAACTTTAAGGCTGTTGTTTCTCTGTTTTTTTTTATCCCATATAACTAATAGGGTTTTTCCCAACAAAAAATGTTCCCTGTTTTTTGTAAGTAAATGAAGGGTGAAGCTGATTAGGAACTGGGCTTTCTCATGTGACCTCTCCTGAGATGCTAAGTTTTTAAATTTTAATCAGGAAAAAGTGTGTTACTTTTGACAGTAAGCAAGGAACTTTTCAGTAAAACACTTGTTCAGGTGGGAAGTACAGCTGTTTTGAAACCTTTTAGAAGAGCAGAAAAGTATCCCTAACGACCACTTTCCTTCTTTGACATAGCTATGAACCAAGATAGGGAGCAGCAGTTCAGTTTTGTAGGTGTTGAACCATTTCTGTAACATTAGCTGCTGTTAACTGGACACTTCATCTCAGCCAAGTGCAGACAGGCAGCCTCCTTCTTTGTGCTACAAAGAGTTTTTTCTGGAGTGCAGCCCTGCTCAGATGCCTCTCATCCATGTGACCTTGATTAACAATAGCTTGTTTAGCAAGGGATTGGTCATCGTAAGTCCAAGGTTGTCTCACCCCCTTTGACAGGCCTTTGTCTGCAGGTGTCATGCTGTGGCTCTTTTTTTCCACAGGGTTAGTCTGAGTGATGGCAGCGATAGTGACAGCAGCTCAGCTTCCTCAGCGCTGCGTCATGAGCCAGCACCACCTGTACTGAAAACCAGCAACAGCCAGGTAAAAAAAATGCAATTTGGCTTTGTATTCGCAGTAGACACAGTTAACATCAAACTCAAGAGTTTATGGATTCAATCTCTTTCCCTCTCCCCACCAATGTTTATCTAGAAAGTTACAGTTTACTGCAGGGGAAGACACAATAATTTTTACTTCACATCAGAGTACCTGTTCCAGATTTGTAAGAGTTAACATGGTTGCTATTTCTGCGGTAGCAACATAGAGTAGTCTGGTTCTTCAAAGAAACTAAAGTCAATTACTTAGAGTTGCAAAATACTTCAGGGCTAAATGAGAGTAAGCTTTTGGGAGGTACTTCACCCCCAGTAAGTAAGACTCTCTAAATATAAAATTACGTATAAAAACTTATATTCTTTTCAGAAGAAAATACACTGTCTGTCAGTTATTTTAAGGAGCCATGATTTATTCCCAGTGTCAAATTTAGGGACACTTACTGGCAATAAATGGCTACTTACAGTTATATAGTTGGAATAGTGTCTACATGTACTAACACAAGTTCATGGTTTATAGGGTGAGTTTCATGGGTGGGTCTTTTCTGTATCTCTTCTCTATAATTGCTTCAATTATCTGGAAGATATCATATACTTGCCCTTGTTTTTCTGCTAAGATTTCCAATACAAGCTATAGTACAAACCCCGAATATTATTATTCATGTTAGCTAAGTTCAAATACACTGAGGGGAAAAAAAAAACCACAAACTAGGAAGTACTTTGTTCAGAGAGAGGTGATTCCATGTCCAGAAAATATTCTTCTTTTCTACTGCTGTAGGCTCTTCTAAGTTGTCTATACAAAAGTTCCAAGTTTTAATAAGAGAGAGTCTTGAGGTAAAAAAGCTGGCTCTAAGGATGAAGAATTTTGCATTTACTGAACACATAAGCACAAGAAAAATAAAAAATCTGTCTATGGCTTGTTGTTTAATGAAGATTGGCTTTTAAAGAGCCCATGTAATTGTTAAGTAATTGTAAGTCTCAATATCAGCAGCCCACTCAGTCACATTTTTTGTGTTCCTTTGCCTGTTGGTCATGTAGTAGGTCTACCTCCACATTTAGACACTCCAAACAATAGCTGTGTGCCAGCTAAAATTGAATGACACATACCTTCTTCCATTTCTTTAATTGAGCTAAACTTTGTAATCAAGCTGCAAATTGGAAATTTTGGGAAGCATTGTGAGAATTCAAATTGTGTGGGCTATAGCCACATTTGAAATCTCTTCTTGGTAGCGCAGTGCTGCTTGCCAGGATGATACCTTTTACTGGTGAAATCAGGTTTGACTAAGTTGACTAAGTTCATTTATAGAACTGAAGGGCTACGACAGAGTCAGTATTTGTATAAGCTTCCTCAGACATGATTATTGCTGTATCTCATCTAAACAGCAGTGCTTAAGATGTTAAATTTTAACTACACATTAAGAGCACTCTAAGGAAGCAGCTTTTTGAAATATGTTGTGTTCTCCGTAAGCAACTATTTGAAACCAAGAATTTTCTTCCTGTGAAAACAATAAAAGCATCTAAGAGGTACTGAATCCGTGATTAAAGGTCTGGTTTTTTTGTTGGGTTGGATGGGGGTTTTTTTCAAGACAAAACTTTTCTTCGACTGGTCTACACAGCAGTAACCCCAGAGGGTGTTGAACACAAGTACTAGAATTATTCCTCAGAAATGTATGTTTTGATTCTGAACATGCATCACTCTTGGCTAAGTAAATCAAGTAAGGTTAACTCAGATCTGCAGTCATTCTCTCTAGATAGGGAAATAAGTGTCGGCCAGGTGTATTCTTAAGTTGCTGGTCAGCCTAGGGAGCATTTATGCAATTTAGTAGTTTATACCAAGGGAAGTAGAAATGAGAGAGGACTTGGGGAAAAAATGTCAGCTAGGCTTCTAGAAAACTTGTTCTTACAGCCTTTATTTCCTTGTTTTAATCACTGAGTTTTGTCTTGTGTTGTAGCTGTTCAATATGGTTTTGGAGTTAATCATGCTAGTGATGTTAGTCTTACTTACAGTGTAATGTGAAACATTATCTCCCATTATCTGTGATTACTTGATTTTCTTTGACGCTTTTCAGAACTGGTTATATTCTAGGTTGGGAATGACATGGTGATTTTTCTTTTAACTGTAAAAAGGGTTCTCTGTGGAAAAAACTGAAAGAACAATCAACACTTCTTTTTCCCCCAAATATTTCTGCCTTTAGTCCTAAAAGTTTCAAATCAACCATGGTGTCCTGCTTCTTGCTAATGTGCTCTTCTTGGATCTGTTTCTGTATCAGAAGAAGCAGTCTTGGTTTATATGTGTGATAGTAAATGCATGTGAGTGGCATTGGAGGAAGAGTACCATATAAGTGCAAAAGAAGTTACTGTCAATCACTTTGTTTTTCAGTTACAACTCATGCGGTCATTTCAAGGACTGTTTCAAAACCTCTTCTGTCAAAGAAAAGAGATAGCATTGGGGGAAAAGAAATATCGGGAAAAGTACAGTGATAATGCAACATTTCAAAGGCAGTGGAGAGACCCTCAGCATCATTTTGTGTATATACAAAATGATATACACAACCAGCATGTGAAAGATAGGGGGAAAAGGTGTTGAGAAGGCTTTAAATGGCATGAAATTCCTTCTTTTAAGGATTAATAATATCACTATCACCTCATTCCTGTACCTCAGCATTTTCTGCTGTAAGTTACTTTTTGTTCTAAAAAATATGAGCAGGTTATATGGATTAAAGAATGAAAAGCTCAATTTTGAGTTTGTGTTATTAAGAACAGAATTTTCCATACATACTTGTATCCAGTGATGCATTTAATTTTTACAGTATTTTCTGTCTTTTCCAGATTTTAGAAGTAAAAAGCCCAATAAAGCAAAACAAAACAGATAAACAAATGAAGAATGGGGATTGTGATAAGGTAAATAACACTGAGGTAGCAATAAACTACTCCAGAATATGATACTAATGAGCTTACCAAATGCCAACCTTTGTCACAGAATGAATATCTTAGTACATCTTTGCTTTGGATTCCTTTAGGTGCAGATCTTTCTCTATTTTCTTACTATAATTATTTTAACTTCTCCCCTATTTTTTTCCTTTTTTTCAGTCAGGTGATTTGGCAAATTTCACTAGTTGGGAATCTGCCATCTATCTATTTTATCTGCTTTGTATTGTGTTTCACAGAGGAATGAGATGTAGATGAGAATTCACAGATATATTCCTAGCCAGGAAATCAGTCAGTTATGGAAAAAAAATTAATTTATTTTCCAGAATCCTTTCTGAAGGCTGTGCATTAGGAAGTGGCAGTGTGGTTTAGCATGTTAACTAGAATGATATGAAGCAACTGTTACCATTTAACACTGAGATAGCTTGATTTAAAATCTGTCTACTGGTTGTGGGCAAGAGCTCTCAATCTTTCCATGAGTGAACATAACACAGTTTCCCACTATGGACAAGTTTCTCTGAAGGCTCATACTTTGCTGGTATTAGTGTAGCTTTTGTGATACCATGAGGCAAGAGATGAAAGTTGCAGTATCTAGATTTTTATCTGCAGTAGCTAGATTTTTAGTGCTGTGATCTTTTGGTTTGTTTTTTGGTTGCTTAGGCTGAGTGTCATATGAGTGCCATATATCTCTCTGCTTACAAGCAAAAAATAAAAGAGGTTTTTGGTGGCTCAGGCTGAAGGAGAAAGTTGATAATAGGGTAGAGAGGTAGGACATGTTTGACTTCCGAGGGAAGAAGCACTGGAATTTACATTTGGATTAATCTTGCTTAGTCTTTCTTTGCTTATATCTCCCTATTGACACAAAAGAAATAATTACATTACATCTAGAGAAAAAGTCTGATTTGATTATGAGTCTTTGGGTTTGGTTCTTATGTGGAAAGGTGGGATTTGTTTTCTAAAGATGCTGTTTCATCATCCCCAGTTTTGGATGCCTTTTGGCACAGCTGAGATACAGATATTATCCTCTACAGCAAATGACCACCTGTGAAGATTTTTGTCAGCATGAAGTATCTCAAAAAACCACAAAAATTTATATTTGGGTTGTATTAAGCTAGAGAAAGCCAGACTAGTAATAAAAAAATACACCTCAAAGAAAAGTTTGGTCTTACCTCAAGTCCTCTGTGCAGTTTTGGGTACCATACTCTAAGAAGGATTTAAAGGTACTAGAGAGCATCTGAAGAGGGGCTGCAAGCATGGGGGAAGGGTCTAGAGGGGAGGTTTACAAAGAACAGCTGAGCTCACTTGGTCTGTTCAGCTTGGAGAAGAGACACTGTGGGGGGAGACCTCATTGACTGAGGGAAGGAAGACCTCCTGAGAGGAAGAGGAGGGGTGGGCACTCTTCTGTTCTCCATAGTGACCAGGGACAGGAGCCCAGGAAATGGCATGAAGCTGAGTCAGGGAAGGTTGTGGATAATAGAAAAAGGTTTTTCAGAGAGAGGATGGTCAGGCCCTGGAATGGGCTACCCAGGGAAGTGGTCACAGCACCAGCCTGACAGAGTTCAAGAAACTCAGACGCTGGACAATGGTCTTGGGCACATGGTGTGACCCTTGGTGTCCTGTGCCAAGCCAGGAATTGGACTCAGATATCCTACTGGGTCTCTTCTAACTCAGGATATTATATGATTCCAATATTTAAAATAAGATTTCCATTTGTACTGTTTTTAAGTCATCTGAAGTTTATCAATTACATTGTTATGGCTTAATTAACAAGTTGTTTATGGGGGGGACTTTTTTCTAGGCATATCTTGATGAACTAGTAGAGCTCCACAGAAGATTAATGACATTGAGAGAGAGACATGTACTACAGCAGGTGAGGCGCACTCATGCACTGTCACAGTATGCTCCTTGAAATTGTGAAGTCACATCTTTTTTTTTTTGCCTTTATTTAAAACTCTGTAATCAGGTTTGATAAGCCTGTATAGTCCATGGAAGCCTTTAAGCCTGTATAGTTCAAAGAAGTCCATTACTTTTTACACTGCAGTTTGGGGAAATTTTCGCACTTACTTTAAACTGTTTTGTCTCTTTAAATGACAAATTAAAAAAAGGAGCCTGAGATAAATTTTTCACCAGTTGGTTGTTATGTTTCTTAACATACTGTACATTCTTAACATACTGTATCAATAATTATGAAAACACGATGGGATAATGGATATAGCTGTGCACTGTGACTTGTTGCTTCTTTCCTGAAAATGACCAGTCTTGTCTCAGAATCAATTGAAATAGGGGTTTTTTTTATGGCAAGCAGAAAACATGGAATTCAAAGCAAAGCCTACTTTGAAGAAAAACATAATATATTCATCGAGTCTTTTGAAGTCGTAGGATGAGTAAAATATGAAAGTGTACAGCCAAAAAGGCTCCAAATTTATTGAAAGGTTAAGCAATAGTAAGAGCAAAGAAAGTATTCTTGGTTTTGGGTGGTATCGTCAGGTACTACTGGATTGGAAATTGTGAAGATTAAACAATAAGCACTGTCGACAAAGCAGATGCAATTGCAGCACAGATGGTTTTATCATGTTTAGCACAGTTATGCCACAGTTTTAGAGATATTGTAAAGAGGAAAATTTTTACCACTTCTAAATGATTGCAATCACTTGTCAAGTTTCTCAACTAAGTGTGTTAATATTTTGCAGGCTCCAGCATTAACCAATTTGTTAGTTCAGGCTCAATATTGTGAGTAAAGATGAGAAAGCTATTGAGAGGTCACTGAAAGGAAAGTCTCGGTTAAGGATATTAATTAAAGATGAATTCTGATAGCTTTGTCAGATTTCATCTTTTAAAACACAATGATGCATATACCTTTCATATTTAATGTACTTTTGCCTCCCAAGTTTCTTTTTACTACAAAGGCATTGGTTCAAAGCATGCTTTCAGAATGGTGGCAAAACTGAATTTTTATCTGCATTGGGAAATTATTTTGCAGGAGCCTAAAAGATAGGAATTGCAACACCTTGTCCACTTCACATTATTCATTAATTCTCAAAGAGCTCACACTAAAATTGAATCTGGAAAAGCCACCGTGTTGTAAATTTACACCTTGTCTTTGCTTCTTGAGGACTCACTTCCCCAGTTATCCAAGGCATAGCTTCCAAATGGTATCACTTCTGATAGACATCTGTGGCCAGTACTGCTGTTATCAGCTGTCAGTGCAGAACTGACCCACTGACCCAGCCTGGGCAGTTAGGCCATGAACCCAGCCTTCACTGGGCCTGCAGACCATAGGGCTTAGGTGGCTTCGTGTGGCATTTTGAAAAAGAAAATCAACTTCAAAACATTTTATGCAAAGCAAATAATAGAAACAAGCAAGAAACCTTCTTCTTTTCCCCATGATGGTGGACTGGAGCTTTTGAAATCCTGACAGGATAAGCCTGGAGTAGCCAGATCTGACTCCACAACTGCACCTGCTCTGAGCAGGGGCTGGGACTAGCAAATTCCTTTCCAATTGGAATTATTCAGCCACCCTAATAAATATTTTCAAAGTATGTGAAGTGCTTTGAGTTGAACCCCTCATTTTCTTTCTCATTAGCAGCATTTATTTGGTGGTGAAGTAGTATTTGTCTTTGTTAGAAAAATAATGGGTTTGTCTGCTAAATTGCCTTCATTCTAATATTGGAATACTGTTATAGTAAGCTTTGTGGGAAGTTACTAATACAAGGAAAAATCATGTGAAAAGAAACATAACTGACCTGGAAAGTTAGAGTATCCTATTCTGAGTAAATGAAAAAGAACAGTATATTTTTGTGCATTTTTAACTAGACTCTTTTTTTCTCTTGAGACTATTTATCAAACCAGAGAAAGCATTCATTCATGAACTTTGCCTCACAACTTGCATTAAGAATGAGACATTTTAATGCTGTAATCCATGATTACTTACACATTATTACTTGTATTATGAAGGTTTGGTTGATGTAGAACTGGTGTTGGCTTCCTCGGGGAAATTGTTCCTGCAGATTGTTTCCTATGTTTCAGAGCATTTGCAGGCTGTTGGTACAGCCCTGTGAAAGCTGGATTTATGGTCAGACTGTGCAGGCTGGGAAATTGCTTCAGTTCTGCTGGTAACAGCATAATACTGGCTATAGAGGTCTACCAGGAGTCAGTGGAAGAACCAAGTAACTGACCACTAGCTTGTCTGCACTAGTGAATGGTCTCTGCTGCTATCAAACAAAACAGAGCTTAGTTCTAAAACCTTTAATCCCTTAATTTTCTGGAATTCATTAATTCATGTGATTTTATCCATTTACAGAAATATCTTCCCAGTACTGAATGGATAAGTTGCAGAGAATCAGTGCTTCGCTACATTAAAAATAATCTGCCATCCCATCTTAAATGTCCTTACTGCTTTGCAGCTATGTAGTTAATGCAAACTACTTCCAGTGTGCACAGAAATTAAAAAGATAAAGAGCTGAGAAAGTTTCTAGGAATTACTATGAAACTTCTAGACTAAGAAATACAAGGATATAGAGATGGTAGGAAGTACAAAGGTGAGAACAGCAAGGTGCAAAACTGCATAATGGGATTACGGTTACTGCATGAGAAGAAGGATCAAATGCAAAAATATGCAACATAAAATTGTAGACAGCTGCAAGCGTTTTAGAGGTGGTGTTGGTGTTGAAGTGTAATGGTGATGGAGTCGTGTGTTCCTGAATGGTGGTTGTCATCTTGTTAGTTTATGTTGGGGCAGGTAAGTCTCTTGCACAGAGACTTTGAGGGAATTTTCAGAGAAGGGACTTGCAAAAGAACAATGAAAGCATTGATATCACGTAAAAGCATAGGCTTTTCAAACTTATACTGAGGGACATGAAAAGGATTTTCTTTTTTACATTTTTTTTTTCAATCTCAGTTTTTAGCAAGTCCATAGGCATAACAGCAAACAGGAATGCAGCCAAATTGGAAATGAGAAAAATGTATCTGTTTGTGAATGTGCCTCTTTCTCAAGAGAAGCATTTTTCTTTGAGACAGTTTGTTAAAGGAAGCTGAGAAAGAGAGAAGACAGGAGAGATGTGATACTGCACTGCAAGTGCCTATATACATAGAGAAATAGTTCTGATGTTAAATGCTACTTACAGGCATATAAGAATTGCCCGAGAGGGAGAAGACATGTGAAAAAGAACATTTGACCAAGAAATTAGTCCAGTGAGAATCACCTGAGTAGTTCTTATATGAATATTGGACCATAGCAAGACAGAAATTGGTCTGAAATTAGATTTACAAACAAATTCCTCTACCACATCTTTCACAGTAAAGAGTTTGGAATTTACAGTGCTGAAGCTTTTTTTTTTTTTTTTAAACTGAGTCTGTAATCAGACGTTAATGCTGCATGTCCAATATATTCAAGTTTGGCTGGCTAAAGCAGTGTTTCTAACTCTGAATTTTCAGTGCAGAAAATGTTAACATGACCCCATGAAAGGCAGCAACATTTCTGTAAGACTTTGTATCTTATTCTGAGGCATCAGAAGTCATGTCTTCAGCTGGTGAAAAATCTGAAAGCCCCTGCACTAGGCAGCACAGGCATAAGGAAGAAATTGAAAGTATGTAGCACGACTGAAAATTACATTGTTCACGTCCACAAGGTGCTTAACTTCAGATGGCAACTGTCTTCTTAGAATTTTCTGCCAGAGGCAGCTTGGAGGTCTGGAAACTATCACATGGCCTAAAACCCTCCATAAATTGAAAAATGACTGTCATTAGTTGCACTTTGGCTTCCTTATACAAACACACTCATTTGCTTGTTTAAAGGCTGATAAATAGTTATACTATGATGGATAATGATGAAACTGAGCTGGAGAGACATTATGTAAACAGAGGCGTAATTTACAGCAGAAAAGCAAAGCTTATACAGCAGGAACAAATGGGGTGTTTTTTGTTCTTTGCAGCCCGAGCTCTCAGAACAAAACATTTTAATGCTGTGTTTTTAATGTTGGAACTGTCAGACTTCCTAGCAACTAATCTTAACCTTTTATTCTTTTTGAAGTATTTCTGAATAGCACAAGGATGCATATGCTAATACTGTAAGTCATTAATTCCTCATTGACTGGCACACAGGCAGGTGTTTTTCATTGAGCTGTCTGGGTTTATCTTGATACATTTTTGTACATCCATTAAAGCCTTTGGGGTTCATTTCAGTCATTTGCCAGGTGCCCAGACATAGTGACTGTATCTCTCTTGGGGGCTGGATGGGGGATATATGTAAAATGTTTATGTTTCCCTTGACCTAGAGCTTAAAAGCCCAAAGCAGAACTTGATCAATAGAAGTCCTTATCCATTTCTTAAAATATGCAGTGCTGTTTAAAAATACATGTGTTAACACTTTTGTATAATCTTTGTTTCTAAAATCAAGTATATTGCAGTGGGGCTTACTGGGGGTGGTATTCTTCCACAGTGAGACAAGCAAGCGTTAGAGTTGTTCAACACAGCTACACTTTCCTGGCCTCTGCTTCTGTAAACTTCTTGTGCAGCCATTTATTTATCTCACCATGGATATTCAGGGAGCATTCCCAAGATTAGATTCCAGACTTTACAAAAGGAGGCTAGATTGACTGCTTACCTTTGCTTCTCTCTTAGATGAGGCTCAAGAGAGTGCCAACAATGAGAATAACAATACATATCAAAGTTTGCTTCTGGTATCAATCCAGTTTTTTCCCACCAGATTTTTTTTTTCTCATGTTAGTTGCAGAACAGTAGGGGATGGAAAAGTGTTACAAGAATCTGAATCAACAAGTGGACAAATGAAGTTAGTAATTTTAATAAAAATTCCCATATGGAAAAGAAATTGAAACCAAGAGGTACAGATTTAAATGATGTGTTAATAAAAGCAGGATTTTTTTTCCAAGTACTTTCAGAATTTTGGACAGCTGCAAACCAAATTAAACGGATTTTCTTTTTATTTTTTCCCACCTTTGAAAATAGAAGGTGATTGAAAAGATAGATTTCTATTGTAACAAGCATTTCCCTTTTATTATTTTGTCTAGTTTCCATTCTGTTTAATCTGTCCTGGGCTGTGTCATTCCATGCCTGACAACACACATTTCATATTTCATTTATCATCAACATAGTCTTTACTTCTGTGAGCTGAGAAGAAAAAATACCTGCTTATATAATGACATGGAGAGCAGAAAACTACAAAAGGTTTAGTTTAAATTCACTGTTCTTTGTGAAGTTGGTTATTCCTACCAGATTTGTCTTTTTAAGGTACATTCTATGAGCCATGTGGGCATACATCTGTACCTGCTCCAGCTGTAGAAAAGGACTTGAAGTCAGTGTAATAAAGCTCAAAACAATCAAGGAATATCTCACAGTAGTGTTTCAGTGGAGGTGTATGAGGAACCCCCAGACTAAATGGGTTTCAAATTGGAGGTTGCAGCCAGGACTTGGAGCGTAGCCTGAGCACTGCACAAGGGGTGGTTGGAGGGATTGAGAAGAGCAGTGTTGTTCTGTCAGTCCATGAGCTACCCAGGGGCTGCTTCAGGGTGGGGTGCCTTTCTGCGTGCTCCTGGCACATCTGTCTCTTAGAATGAAAAAGCACGTGAGAGATTTATAGCAACGGTGTGTTGGCACTGTGCCCTCTCTGACAAATAATGCTTTTATCAAGATGCTCAATGTTTTTTCCAAGGTAGGTGTGCATCCTGGAATTTAACATATCTGGAGTTATTTTTGCAGCAATTCTGTATTGAGTGTGACCGCTTTTTAAAAATATAGGCCACAATCCAGAGACTAAAAATGTCATAACTGCACAAAGGCACAAGTTAGGTATCTACTGTCGATTTCACAGAATTGGAGTCTGGTTAAGGTTGGAAGGAATCTCTGGAGGTCACAGGGATGTGTAGAGCCAGTTGCCTGGGACTGTGTCATGTGACTTTGGAATATCTCCAAGGATGAAGACCCCACAACCTAAAAGTGATGTTATGATCTTGCTAGGAGTCCTTCCATAGTTGACATGGCTGAAAAAAAATAGATTTAACTCTGTTGCTCAAAAACACTGCTAGTTTGTGGACTAACAGTTAATGTAAGAGCTCTTGAATGTATTTTTTGTTTGATATGAACTAGACTCTCTAGGGATTTATTTCTTTCCCTTGCTTGCAGAAAGGCTTACGCCAATTATTTCCTACTGCAACCTTCTTAGCAGCTATGCACATAATAAATATTCCAGAGATCTACCTTGGATTTTTAAAATTATATGTTTGAGCTTAAAGGTATAATGTTGCTGCCCTGCCCTCCTTTTTTTTTTTAAACTGAATTAGAAAATAAGCAGATTTTCTTTGAACATTTGAAAAGTATATTGTCAATGCTAATGTTTGCTGGAACAGCAGATGGGTATGCTGACATTATGGTCAATGATGATCTAAAAAGAAAACTCGAGGTACTGTAGTCTGGACAATAATGCATGTCAGAAAGGAAGTGAATGATAAGGATAATGGTTAAACCTGCAAATATTGGGGCACTTTGGCTCATTTTAGGCCTTTCATATGGTACTTGTTAATACTTTCAGTGAGCATGTAAAACTTCTGGAATTTCCAACTGCATCTTTTCTTTTCTTTCAGATAGTAAATCTTATAGAAGAAACTGGACACTTTCATATCACAAATACAACCTTTGACTTTGATCTTTGTTCACTGGACAAAACCACAGTCCGTAAACTACAGAGTTATCTGGAAACATCTGGAACCTCCTGAGGATTCAGCATATGGCTGCATCAAAAACTGTTCTTTAAATGACATGTATAAAATGATGCGACCAAAATGGAGGGGGAAAAAACCAAAAACCTCTTCAGCTTTTGTTTTTTCTTAAAGCCAGTCTCTTGATAAGGGAGAGAAAAAGTGACCAGACTCAGAGGACCACTCTTCTCAAGAAGAAAATGCTCTGGAAGAGTTTGCCTGGATAGCCTTGAAAAACAAACACAGGAAAACAAACAAAAATACTTGTTCTTTATGAATGTGTATGATATCATGTATCTCTCTCTGTGGTGTTCAAGTCCACAAGATGAATGCATGTTCAACACACTGCCTTACTACATAACTGATCTATTTATTGTTGCATACATCTATCCTAAAGTCAATGAGTCACTGAGTGACACTACCAGATATTGCAAGTAGTGGGGTCCCTTGTGTGCTCTTTTGATGCAGTACTTTCACAAGCCGAGTAACCTTATTCATATTAAAATGCCACTTCTTGCTGTCTTTCTTTAGTCAATTAAAACACTACAGTCTTGATTCCACCTCGCAGTTCCAGGAAACAAGATACAAACTTGGTGACCAAGCAGTGGTCCTATATTTCGTTTCCTGTCTACCACAGTGGGTTGGACCACAGCAAGCTGGACTACAGGTCCTTGATTTTATCCACATATTGATACTGACCATGGTTAAAAAGTGCACCAAATAGGTTCATATGACTTGCTGACTAGCCTCAGTGAATAAACCAATAAGACTTTTAACAAAACATGTTATGTATACTGTCCTGAATCTGGCAACTCTTGCAGTCTACATTCTTGTGTCCGTTTAAATGTTGCAAAATTAAATATATATTAGAGTGAAGGTGTTCTGCAGGAGCTCATCATAAAAGAAAAAGTACTGGCCATGTCTTTAAAGAAAATGTTGTAGAAAATTTTAAATTGGGAGCTATTTATTACTTTGAGTTTCAACACTCTTCTGCTGCCAGTGTTTGACTCACTTCTACCATAAAAATTTTTGCATAACATTTTTGTTTGTTCATATAGTATATGATCTGCTTAGTTTGTTTTGGGGATTTTTTTCTGATTTAGTTTGGTTTTTTACAACTGCTAAATTATAACCTTTTATGTGAAAAGAAAAAAAAAGTGTTGTTATACAGTTAAATGTTGGAATAAATACATGTATGATATCATCTATATGTGTGTGTTTATATATACACATATACCACACCTGTGTGTATATATATATATATATACACACACACATGCATATATGCTTTTTAAACTTTCCAGATTTTGGCATCTGTTCAATAACCTGATTATGTTTCCAGAAGAATTTCTTGTCTATAAATATAAGTATTCTTTCATACCATCCATTCTTTCTTAAAATCAGGATCCTTTATGCATGATCAAATGAGAGGATGTATACTTGGTTTCACATCAATGCTTCATGCTCTCATATTGCTGCTGGTTTCCTAATGAAATCATCACCTTTATATTAAAAATCCAATTTCCTAAATGAAAAGAGAAAATAATAATTTAAAAAATACTTCTGGATGCAAAGGTTTATTCAGGTTTACCGGACTAAAAGATGTATCTTGTTACTAGACAGGCCAGTATGTCATGTGTATGCTTATATGCCACATGTAGTCTCTATGTGTAGAGCTGAACAGTAGTATCTTTATGACTTACTGTTTCATGTGCACAGTTTGTGCAGCACTGAAAAACTATTGGGGTTATTTCTTATTCAGATGGTAAATCTTAATACTGTTTCTTTAAGTCCAAAGAAAATTTTACACTTTACTCTTTTTGAAAGGGCACGATACGTATTGGGTTGGGGGGCTTTTTTCTTATTTAAAATGTTGTTTGATCATACTCCACAGGAAGTCCTCCTTAGGCTTCCGAAGAATAAGTGTACTTTTTCAGTAATGTTATGACTCTTATTGATGATTGGCATGAAGCATACTTGAAGCGTTATGTTGTTCTTTTAAGTCCATGTCTTAATGTGCAATTGGGGAGGGGATGGAGGAGTGGGAGTGTAATGTTAACTTTACTATTGACAGAAGGCAGGTGACAATGGGGAAGGGAAAAGGGGTGCATGTAAAGGGGATAAACTTCAATTTTTATTGATTGTTTTATATAAAAATGTTTGGTAATCTAAAAGCAACCTTAAAAACCTTTGGTCTACAAATGTGTGTTCAACTTTCCTGTCTTTTAGTTATACCAGATGTATATGGAAATTTGTCCATTTAGACTTTTCTAACTAGGTCTTGTGGTAAAGACTCATTGAGTTTCTGAAGGGGATACTTCTAGTACGACTATTGCACTGTTTTTTAAGAAATGGTGAAATGAATCATTTTACCCTTAAAATACCAGATAAGCTTTATTATACACTGAGAACAGGGGTGGAGGAAAAGAGAAACTAGGTGAATAGGCATAAAAGGGAGATGACAGCAATTATGGTATCAAATCAGTGCTGAATTTCATGCAAACTGTGAATCATCCTTAAGCTCTTAAATTTTCTAATTCAAAGAGAGAGAGAAGAAAATAGACGGTGTCAATGTGGGTGTTGACTTTTTCACAACATTCTGATAGAAACTGAGTAACTAAGTTTTTGATCTAAATTTTAAAGTTAGCTATTTTCATCTAATTTTGTATACAGAAACAAAATAAATCTATGTTCACCTAATTTCAGACATTCATATTTCTCTTAAAGGAAAAACAAGAAAATACCCTTTAGAAGGGGTAGACCCGTTAAGAAGTCTTTAATGTCTGTGAGCATTGATCTTTGGGACGGGTTAAAGCATTTTGGCCACAAATGTTTTGGAGTTTTACTTAACGTGAAGCCGTTTAAAACAGTTATATGAGAGAATTTTGACCAGACAGACAGAGATTAGCAGTGAATTCCAATATCTAAAGTAATCCTCAGCTTGAGTCACTGTTACTAGAACAGTAGTTGTATCCAGTAGCAAAGACAGTTTTCTCTTGAGTAACTTTCCTCCTCAGAAAGTGGATGTCCAATTGGGTACACAGGTTTTAATTTT
>VZRF01009256.1:0-24122 GCA_013396875.1 Vireo altiloquus | reverse complement strand
TGATGGGCCCATTAACAGGAGATAGTCCGGAGGGAGGAGGCAGGGAACGCTGCCCCACCTGGTTTCAACAGCTTATGAAGATAGTGATAGAATACATACTTTTGGGGACATCTTACATTGCAGCCTAGGACAACAGGGATAAGACAAAAGGTAATAGTATAATAGACGTGAAGTCAAAGGTAACATTAAATTTACAGCTAGCTAAGAAATAGTATAACTTAGGATCCAATGTTTCTTACCATCCAATCTTGGTGGAGTACACATCGAAGTCCTTTCTCTCAATTCCCAGGAAAGTAACCTCAAAAGCCCATGTCCAGACTTAAGGGAAGAAATGTCCTCGCACTTTCCCAAGGAGTGTGTAAGAAACATCTGCTCTGTGATAATTTGTGTGGACTTTTATAGACATAAGAACCATGTCTTTCGGTCACTGATGTTTATTTTCTTTTATCTCTTTCCACATCTGCTCTCATACCAAGATGTGTACTGGGGCTTGTGCTCAGACTTTTAGGAGCCTGGAGGTGACCTCCTGCTGGACTCTCTGACTCCTTGCTGGGTTATTAATCTGGCCTGAGTTATCTCTTCCAAATGCCCCAGCCATGAGAGAGAGGGGATGTCCTGCCACAGATACAGGATCTCTAGGGGGTAGGGTGTGTGGAGCAGGGCATCACCTGACCAGAGCAAGGCCCAACCTGCCCCTTCCCCCCCTCACATGCCCAAAATGTTTCCAGCCAGAAATCCTTCGAGTCTCTCAGTGCTGCTGATGTGACAGCCCATCCCCCAGAGATAGATGCTGGAGGCTCACCTGGGGTATCTGCAGTGTTTTAATTAAATATAGCACAGTGCAATTTAGTACTCCTGATATTTCATGTTATCAGGAAGATAATTCACTGAATTTCTCAGTTAACCTTGTAAATTTAATTTACCCCCACAGCCTTTTTTTTNAAATTTAATTTTCCCCCACAGCCTTTTTTTTTTTTTTTTGTATTATAGCAGTTTAAGTACTACTGTTTTGTCACTGACTTGATAAATGAGATGAGTTGGGTTTTTTTTAATTTATGTTGATGCTTTAATGACATAGAGATCCAGATAGTCAGAAAAAGTATAAATTGGGAGAGGAAATGCTGATGCCATGTATTGAGGAAAAGGAAAAAAAGGAAGGGATTGTATGTTGCAGAGAGGATGAATTGCAAGATGTGTAAATGTTAGTTCTGTCACCAAACGGAATGAAAAAAACTTATCCAACACCAATTTGATATGAATAAGCAGACACTTCTTTATTCAGGCACCGGGAAACACGGGAGATTGCTCCTTCTTATGTGTTCCATTTAACAGACAAAATCCATCAATTTTTATATACTTTTTCTGCTGAATCATCATTGCATAAGTTCTTTTACATACTATGCATAATATGCTTGCTCTTAAATTTTACCATTACAATAATTGGTTTGCTGGTTATATAACTTCATCAGTATTCTTATCCTAAAATAATCATTGGTCATCTCTACTGAGCTCTACTGATTGGAATACTTGCTATTCAAATCAAGATGGGAAGGGTAGGGGTTTCTGAGCAGCATAACTGGTGTGCATGATGGTCTTCATAGTTTCTTGAACAAAACATAAGAAGTCCAGTAACTTCTTGGTGAAGTTTCTATGGTTGCATATTTCAAAGACAACACTCCTAACATTCCTATACCTTATACTTCACAATTTTTTTATTTGTAATCATAATGAAATCTTTTATATGATTAAATAAACTATTTGATCAGAATATTTATAACAGTTCCCTCCTTTTCACTCCCATATAACACTGAGGTGGGGATTGATAAAGAGGATACAGATGAAAATAAAAAATATACGGGAAGGGAGGATTTTAGTCCCATTGTGGGCTGGATTCAGAGCATACCTGCCCAGTCATACAGGCATATTTAAGAGAAGC
This sequence comes from Vireo altiloquus, assembly GCA_013396875.1. Taxonomy (NCBI): domain Eukaryota; kingdom Metazoa; phylum Chordata; class Aves; order Passeriformes; family Vireonidae; genus Vireo; species Vireo altiloquus. Next base: position 22,186 of record VZRF01009256.1, on the reverse strand, counting down.
AGTGTGGGCAGAGGATCTGCCAGTTTTTGTACATGTCCCTTTTACCACTTTGGGTTTGTTGAATTGAAAACCATCTGTTGGATCATACTGAGAGAATCCTGAAGGAATGTATCAGCTTTTGGAAACTGTCTTGCTGACTCAACCCTAACGGGGAATATGCAGGCTATATTGAATACCTTTTAACTGTGGAAGAAAATAGAGTGATAATGGGAGAAGTTCAAAGGGAGGGAGATTGGGTTTGGGGTCTGAGAAGGCCCCTCCTTTGGCCTGAATCAATGTGCTATTTGTAGGCAGGAAGGGTCAATTAACAGGTGTAAATGTTATGATGCTAGATGATTTTGACAATGAATGAAGGGGACCAGGGGAAAATATCAGGGCATCCCCTGCTGATCCCCTGGTTTCAGTAAAGCTGGAGAATGAAGCAATAGACTCTTTAATATATAGCAGAGCCATGCATTTGGTAATAACAAGTTGTAAAGGACCCTTAAGCAAAGTAACTACCTATTGTTGGGGCCACAGTAAAGAGAATGCTGCAACTGCTCCTACAACCTATGGAATGTACAACTGGGGATGCTAACTAATGAGTTTCTAGGTATGCCAGAATGCCCTCTTCCCTTGATGAGATGTCTTGGTTTAAAAGACAAATGTCTGCCAAGGAAGGCAGGAACCTTCCTGGAATGAAGACCCCTCCCTCCAAATTCCTATGACTTTAAAAATTACAGGGCTTCCAAGCAAAAATGTAGGAAAAGGAATAACAGTTCTTTACTACTATATATATATAAATAGAACAGAACAGAACAAGCAACAAAACAATAACAGATGTTTCCCACCTGCTAAGCACTATTTTTCCCTTTTGGTATAGTTATGACTTCAACCAGCAGGGGGCGCTGGCAGCTCTGGCAAGGCAAAGGGTGCAGTAGCTCACTCGCAGCTGGCAGGGGGCACTCCGATGCAAGCTCAGAATTTCCCTGGAGGTAATGGTAGCTCAGATGAAAAGAAGGAAGAGGGTGACTTCCCCTGAGCACTCATGCAAGCTGTGACCGGTCTTAGGACTGCCAACAGCAGCAGACACAAGTTGGGGAAGGTAGGCAGGATTCGATTGTGGTGCTGAGCTACTGTGCAGAAAGAGATCCGGCAGAGACTGCCCTGACTCCAGGTGGCACACCACGCAACAGCTCTGGATTCCCCAGCAGAAGGGAAGAAGGACCCACCTCCCAGCCAAGTCTTGGGTCAGCCCCACCACCTCTCGTGGCATTACTCTGCAGTTCCTGAAAGAAACCTCAATTGGGAGAACCCACCCCTCAGCCAAAACTCCCCAACCCCAAAATGACTCCATTGGAATGCCAGAACCATTGGCCACTTCCCTTTGGGTCTTAATTGCTGACTATTCACCCAAAAAAGCCACCTCCTTCCCCTTCTAGTATCTCCCTGATAACAATGGGAAGCAATTCACTGAGAAACCTAAACCCACCCCGAGATGAGATATATTATGTAAGTTAAATGCACAAGTAATCTTTTCTGAGAATTCCATGCAGTTCCACATTTCACCTGAGACAGCATGGAAAGCTCAGATTTGCCTGCTAATGAGCAAGCCATTGGAAGAAATCAGAAAACATTCCAGATGCTGTTTCAAGGGTGGTGATGCCACTGGTATAGGCTTCAGAAAAAACAGGTAAAAGTGACTCCAAGTAAGATAAAATTGAAACCCGGAGCTAAACCAGTAAGTGAACTGATATCCTATAAGAACAGAAGCATAAAAACCATCAAACCGTGGATGTCTCCAAGCCAACAGGCAAAAACCAAGCTATACTAATGGAACAGGGAGATGTAAAGGCTCTTGTTCTTCAGTAGGTGGATTTAAAGTTGATGTTGCACATATGGCTACAACATATCTGCATACTGATGCCTTAGGATTTTAGCTTTTATTTTTTCCATGTCCTGTAATTCTTTAGTATATAATTCTAAAAACTCCATATAGCCTTTTAGCTACTGTTCTCCCATCTTGGTCAGTCAAAATGATCCCTCTCCAGGCCTGAAACTCAAGGATACCTTACTGTCTCAGGCCCCAAAATATGTAAACAAAAGTGGATTGGGAGGAACAAACTTGGAGTAAATGACTTCATTACCTAAAGTTGTAATTGGAGGATTAACCCCCGATATGCAAATGGACCAAACTTATAAAAGTATGAAAAACTTGTGACCCATTGTCCATTTTGGGTGTAACCCCTGGGGCTTTGACTGTCCAAAGTGTACCTTGAAGGCCCTTCAATAAATATAACTGCTTTTATTCTCTTAATTTTGTCTAGCTTCTCTTTTTAGGTAGTCACTCAAGGCACTGTCCTGGTTTGAGATAAATTCAGAGGAAAATATCCTCTGAGAGAAAGCAGGTTGTAGTTACCCATCCCCCACCAGTTTCGGGAAAATAAATATTTCCTTGGAGGAAAGTGAAGAAGAAACAAAACTATTTATTTAACAAACACACAGGAAAAAAAATAATAATGCTAAATAATAAAATCTCTTGCTGTGGAGAGAAAACCTGGAAGATTTTTAGTCCTTCTCTGGGTGTGGTCTCNTCCCCACTGCAAAAGAACAACAGAGAGGAGCAGTGACCTTGAAGCGCAGAACTACTTTGAAAAAGTTCCTCTGGCTATTTTTTTCTCTCTCCCCTCTCGGGCTCAGTTTAAAGGCACAGAAAGGCACAAGACTCATTTTCTGGGCATAGAGTAGGTGATATGGGATACATCATTATACTAGTTTGAAATCAAACCAGTGGGAGATTGCAAGTCAGAATTATAATTTAATGGGGAAAATTAAAAGAAATAAATAAATGCAGTAGTACAAGAACACTGACAAAGTCAGAATACAACTTGACACCCTGTGGTGGTAGTAGTCCAGGTGAAGTGGTCCTCTTGAAGTGCTGATTCTGTAGAAAGAGGGTCTGGTCTTCACCTGACAGTCCAACAGTAGCTCTTGTCCTCTGGAAGTCCAGTAGGTAAGGGCTACTGTGGTGTTCAAAATCCCAGTTTATATCCATGATGGAATGCTTGGTTCCTCCCTCTTGGTGGAGCATCTCACAATGGGATGGTGAGTCATGCGATAAGGCCTGATGGGCCATTAACAGGAGATAGTCCAGGAGCGAGTTATCTGTGAGTCATGCGGCAAGGTGTTGATGGGCCCATTAACAGAAGATAGGTTTGAGGGAGGAGGCAGGGAACACTGCCCCACCTGGTTTCAACATAAACCCGAAGATTGTGGTAGAATACACACCTCTGGGCACATCCTACATTGCAACCCAGGACAATCATAAAGTCACCCCAAGACAGACATCAATACTGTAGAGCAGGTATATGCAAATTGACCAGATTTAAGGGATGAACCTTTATAGGATCTGGATAAAGAACTCTACATTGATGGCAGTAGCTTTGTGCAAAATTGAGTAAGAAAGGCAGGATATGCAGTAGTGACATTAGGTGAGGAAAAAGAAGTGAAACCTTTGCCTCTGAATACCTTGGCCCAAAAGGCCAAGATTATTGCACTCTCTAGAGGCCTTGAGGTTGGAGAAGACCAGAGGATCAATATATTTACTGATTCAAAATATTCCTTTGGGGTAGTACATGCTCATGGGGCTATATGGAAAGAATGAAGACTTAAATTCTTAGGGAAGTGGTATAAAATTCAGGCAGGCAATTTTGAAGCTTCTGCAAGCAGTACTGGAACCTAAAGAAGTGGCTATAATTTACATCAGAAAGGACAGGGCAAAGTGATTCAGGGAAATAGAAAAGCAGACTTAGTGGCAAAAAAGTCAGCGAGTCAAAACCAAATAATTGGAGCTTTAATATCTGAAAAAAGAATAGAGATGGAACCCCCTAAATATTCAGAAAAGGAAGCTCAATTAGTGGGACTAAAGTGCCCCAAAAATACAGGATGGTGGATCACTCCAAACCAACAGATTTTAACTAATACTGAAATGATGGAGGCACTGCTCAAGAAGTTCTATGAAGAGACCCACATGGGAGCAGATGCTATGATAAGTAGTATCAGAAGACATGCTGTAGGATCAAAAGTGCAATTCCCTGGGGATATAATGAGAAGATGTCCTGTCCGCTGTGTAAATAATCCTAAAATCCAAAGAAACCCCCCAGTGGAAGAGGTAAAAAGAGGAATAGCTCTTGGGGAGTATTGGCGAATAGTTACTGAGTTACCAAAAACATTATAAATAACACTATAAATGTTAACATTATGAAATGATAATGTTATAAATATATCTTTATTTTAGTGAATACCTTTGCAGGATGTCCAGAGGCTTTCCCATATCGTAACAATTGAGCTAGGGAAGTTGTTGGTCTTACTAAAGGAAATAATCCCTAGGTTTGGGATACCCAAAGGCCTATCCTTAGATAATTGACTCCATTTTGTTTCAGAGGTGGTTCAGGGAGTATCAAAATTTCTCTGAATGAAATGAGATTTACACACTCCTTGGACACTGCAATCAAGTGGAAAGATAGAATCAATCAGTCTCAAGGCAAATCACAAAATTATGTCAGGAAACACAGCTTAAATGGGTAGAGGTTTTACCTTTTGTGTTGATAAAAATTAGGATAACTCCATTTGTAGTATTACATGGAAAACTGTATCCTGTTAGTGATATGGGAAATCAAACTGTCCAATTGCCCTTAAAAGGGAAGGAATTGATGAGAAAATATTTGTTGTCTCTTGGGTATTATCCTCTGCACACAGGTATTTTAACCAGTGAACTTTGCTTCCTCTGGGCTCTCTGGTACATGATTTCAAACCTGGAGACTCGGTCTATATTTGAACTTGGAAGAATGAACCATTAAAAGAAAAGTAGAAAGGACCTCATTTGGTACTCTTAACTACCTACACAGCAGTAAAGGTAGAAGAAATTAACTCTTGGATTCACCATTGCAGAGTAAAGAAAGCTGCTTTGGATCACAATAGACATCAACACCATTGGGGCCATGAAAAATAAAACTACACAAAGAACCTTAATGAATTGTACCTGGGAGTCTGAATCCCCTTGAATTAGGTTGTTCTTAAGGACTACTGTCATTGCTTTTTTGTATTAGCGATACTGTCACCTATAGTTATAGTGGTAATTTAGAAAAATACTAATTTGCTTAAGCCTAGAAATAATAATGACAAATGCTATAAGGAAATTAAAAGTATTACATGAAGTACAAAGGGATAATTCATCCTTAGGTATTGCTGAAATATTGAAGTGGCTTACATTTTGGTTACCAGACTTGGGGAATGGGTTTAGGAGAATAATAGGACTAGTTGCCATAGTGGTAGTAATTGCTGATGAAGTCAAAGAGGAATTTTACTTAAACTTTGTGCTAACCTTTAGTCTTTAGCATAGTAAAATACCTGTCCATACCCTGTAATTGCCCCTTACTCACATAAACCCCTTCACATGTTATCATAGAATGTGCTTGGTAAAATACTTGTGTACTGTATCTTTAAATGGAGATCAAGGAAGATACAGTCAATGACTATAGCTTTAGATTGTGGATATAGGGGAAATGTTAATCTTTCACAGTTTGTAGCATATAAAAGCGGGTAGCTGGCATACTGAGGGTGTACTGGCTTTGTGGATTCACCACCTAGCACCCATCTCTGCACAGACATGAATTAAGTAACTGTGTGGATTGGCTTCTTGCACATGGGGTAGAACCCATATTTGGGATGACTTTAACTTTGTAACACATTGAAAAAGAATGTTGGACTAATTATGGCTTTCTGAAAACATTTGTTCTGGTTTGAAAAACAAACCAGTGGGAGACACCAAGTCAGAATAACAATTTATTAAGAAAATTAGAAATAAAGGCAGGAATAACACTGGTTTAAACTGACAGAGTCAGATACAACCTGACACCCTGTTAGGGGAGTAGTAGCAGTCCAATAAGATGGCGACTGCAGTCCTCCTGAAGTGATGGATGTAGTTCTGTTGAAGCAGTGATCCCGTAAAAGGGTCTGGTCTTCCTCGGAAGGTCCAGTGGTAGGGATGTAGCTCTTGTCCTCTGGAAATCCAGTGGGAAAAAGCTACCGTGGTCTTCAAAATCTTAGATTATATCCAGGATGGAATGCTTGGTTCCTCCCTCTGGGTGGAGCATCTCACAATGGGATGGTGAGTCATGCGATAAGGCCTGATGGGCCCATTAACAGGAGATAGTCCAGGAGCAAGTTATCTATGAGTCATGCGGCAAGGTATTGATAGACTCATTAACAGAAGACAGTCCAGAGGGAGGAGGCAGGGAACACTGCCCCACCTGGTTTCAACAGAAACCCGAAGATGGTGATAGAATACACACCCCTGGGCATATCTTACATTGCAACCCAGGACAGCATCATTTGAGAAGAATTCAGGAATCTAAATGCTGACTTCTGGAGTGTGGGTAGTTGGTTTGGTATCTTCTCTGTACAAACAGATAAAGACTTCAAGGCTATGAACTGGCAGACTAAAATGGCACACATGGTACCTGAAATAAATTTGGATTTTAGCCTAAAAGAGTCTATGTAGACCATTTTATGATTGTAATGACATAATAGTTGAGTTAGGACATTAAAATTACAAACTAAATATTACCATGTAGAAAACCTTCCAAACAATGTGATTACATTTTAGGGAAAGTCTAAATGTGTTTAATGAAGTTAAGGAGACTTTCTTGAGTTACATGACCAAGGGGTCAATGGGACCAGTTCTGAGGGAAGAAACTGAGTGACTATCTAGCTTGAGATGCCCTGGTATCATGTGCTCATTTACTTCATTGTGCAACTATGTGCAAGTGAGCTAGGTTTTATACTGCTGTCTCTGCGAATATGTAGTCTGACCTAGCCCAAACATTTCTGAGATGGGAGTGTCCTGACTCCCCAGACATACTGTGCTTTTGCATGTGCAGTTCATGCTCAAGATTCTATAGGAGACCTGCTGCTCACCTTTGTAGATGCTACTTGGTAGTTGTAGAAATGCTGATTATTAGGATGGGATTGCAGACGCTTCTGTCATAGTATACAACTTGAACAAAGTAGCTGCAGCTGGTTTCCCGGGATACCAGAGCAGAAGCCATGAATAGTTTAGATGTTGTTCTCCTTTTGTTCTTGGACTCACAGACGAGGTTGTCAGTCTTGTCTAATTAACTTACATTGCAGATTTGTTTAAAGTGTACAATATTTGAAATGGATTAGCAAAATGGATATGATGTAACTTATTTTGTAGCACATGAAGTTGAAAACTGGTGATGTGGTCGAAGGCAGACTTCATCATGATGTGCTCTGCTTTTTATGGTAGATGCAGGACACCTGAATAACTTCAGACATAACTGTATGAAGTTCAACGAAGGCAAGTGCAACAAAGTCCTGCACCTGGGGAAGAATAACCCTGGGCACCAGCACAGGCTGCGGACCAACCTGCTGGAAAGCAGCCCTGCAGAGAAGGATCTGGACGTCCTGGTGGACAACAAGCTGTCCATGAGCCAGCAGTGTGTCCCTGTGGCCAAGAAGGTCAATGGGATTCTGGGGTGCATTGGGAAGAGAGTTGCCAGCAGGTCAAGGTAGGTGATCCTGTTGAGGAATACATTCAGTGCAGGCAGCTCAGTGTTTGGCTGCAGTGCCAACTGCAGACTGAGCTCTGGGTGGTGGGAGCCCAAGGCAAGAGGCTGTGAACTGTCAACCCTTTGCATAACAAAGAACAGGAGGACCTGTGGCACAGCCAGGTGGCTGGACACTCAGGGACAGAGCAGGAGCCAATGACCCCAGACTATCATGTACTTAGACTTCGAGGGTACAAAAACCTTGGTTGGGGGTCCCTCCTCAATGGCACCAGCTTGGGCTGTTTCTGTGTTACTGCACGGTGAATAAATTTCTTTATGGAACAATACATCTGAGACTCTGCTATGGGAAACCTGGGGTATAGCTGGTAAGGAAACCAGGTCTGACTGTGTGTGAGTGGCGTGTGTAGGGACTCAAGTAGGGCACCTGTCAGCTCACTGGAGCCGCCTGTTGTGAAGGGGCTTTGGTCCCAGCAGTTAAAGGCTCTGATATTGGAAGTGACTGCCAAAGTGTGTCATGAATGGTCAGACTGGGAAATTTCCTTAACAATCCCACCCCTCTACTCAGCCCTGATGAGGCACATCTGTAGTGCTGTGTCCAGTCCTGGGCTCCTAGGTGCAAGAGAGACATGGAGCTCCTGGAACTGATCCAATGGAGGCTAGAGATGATGAGGGAACTGGAGCATCTCTTTTATGAGGAAAGGCTGAGGGAGTTGGGCCTGTTCAGCCTTGAGAAGAGATGACTGAGAGGGGACCTCATCAGCGTCTGTCAGTATCTTCAAGGAGGGGTCAAAGGATGGACCAGGTTCTGCTCTGTGGTGCCAAGCAATGGGGCAAGAGGCAACAGGCAGAAACTGATGCACAGGAAGTTCCACCTGAATATGAGGAACAACCTCTTTACTTGCTGGGTGACCGAGCACTGCAACAGGCTGCTCAGAGGTTATGGAGTCTCCCTCACTGGAGATATTCAAGAACTGTCTGGACACAATCTTGTGCCATGTGCTCTGGGATGACTCTGTTTGGGCAGTGAGGTTGGACCAGATGACCCACTGTGGTCTATTCCAACCTTACCCATTCTATGATTCTGTGACATCTACTTGTGTAACTCCCTAGTATCCTGTTAGGAAGGTTAAGAATTCCTCACAACACTGTATACTAGTGTCAATATTGTCAGTCTTAAAATGAGACACAGGATAATTTGTCAAGTACTGTGACTGTGTTTGATACCCAGATGAGTTGTATGCTGTTTTTTAATACTGATGCTGAAATGAAATAACCTCTGACCTGAGCACTTCAAATGTTGTGAATATTAAAAGGGCCCTTGAAAAAAAAGTGATTATTCTATTTTTGTTTAGAGTTTCTCTTTTCACATAGTGAATACTGAACAGTAACCTTTAGAACAAAACTTGCATACTTTCAATAACAGGAATTCTCTTGATGCTTGTAGTGGTGATTGGAGGGGTGGAGGGGACAAGTTTTCTAAACTTCAAAGCATAGCAGGCTAATTTGGAACTGTATTGAGTATCTTGAATTGCAGACTGAGGCAAATACTTACCCTACTCCTAAAACCTAATTTGGTTTGAATGCATATATCTAATGTTCATGATGATAATAAACTAAAAGTTAATATAGAGTTCTTCAGTAATGGTGTGGCCAAGAGATAAGAAGACCAAGCATCAAGAAATCTGTAGGGTACCTTGTGGAGTCCCTCAGTCAGGGTTTAGGTTCATGCCTAGTGTGCAAGAGACAATGAGCAGTTGAGATTCACCTCCTAACCTTTAATGCGGTTCTATGCAGAAAGGGGTGCTAGGTGATAGTTTGCAAAGCTAGCACACCTCTTTGGAGAGTTTGTGGGCTTCTATACAAGATAAAACAAAGAAGTTGCACAAAACTTGTTCATTGGTCAACTTAACCAACTAATTTCTGTGCATTCTCTGATTAGTGTCTAGTTTAATATATGAGGTTGGCATGACAACATACAAGGTCCCTTCCCAGAGGTGTGATTTTTTTTACCATGCTGATTAGTCTTAGGTTACCTTTTGTGCAACCTCACCCCTTTCTTCCCCATTCCCCTGGTCTAGAGGTGATTCATCTTTGTTGACATTAGCATATTCTTGTAATTCTGCTANAGGCCATTCCCTCGGGTCCTGTCACTGGTCACCAGAGAGAAGAGATCGGTGCCTGCCCCTCTACTTCCCCTTGTGAGGAAGTTGTAGACTGCTGAAGTATCTCCTCAGTCTCCTCCAGGCTGAACAAGCCAAGTGACCTCACCCACTCCTCATGTGCCTTCCCCTCTAGACCCTTCACCATCTTTGTAGCCCTCCTTTGGATGTTCTCTAATAGCCATCTTTTTTTATTGGGGTGACCAAAAGTGCCCCCAGGACCCAAGGTGAGGCTGCCCCAGTGCAGAGTAGAGCAGGACAATCACCTCTCTTGACTGGCTGGCACTGCTTTTCCTTATGCCCCCCAGGACACAGTTGGCCTTCCTGGCTGCCAGGGCACTGCTGACTCATTCAACTTAGCATCAACCAAGACCCCCAGGTCCCTTTCTACATTTCTGGTCTCCAGCTTCTCATTCCCCAGTCTGTCTGTACATCCAGGGTTGCCCTGTCCCAGGTGCAGAATCTAGCACTTGCCCTCGTTAAGTTTCATATGGTTAGTGATTGTCCTACCTTTTCATTTGTCAAGGTCTCTCTGCAGGGCCTCCCTGCCTTCAGGGGAGTTGACAACTCCTCCCAATTTAATGTTGTTGGCAAAGTTACTTAGTATACCTTTGAACCCTGTGTCCAAGTCATTTATAAAGATGCTGAAGAGAACTGGCCCTAAGATGGAGTCTTGCAGAACCCCACTAGTGACAAGTCACCAGCCTGTCACCCCTTTCACTATAACCCTTTGCACCTGACCTGTCAGCCAGTTGCTCACCCACTGCATGACATGATTATCTAGCACACAGCTGGATAAACATCATTTTGTCCATAAGGATCCTGTGAGGGACAGTATCAAAATATTTACTGAAATCCAAAAAGATCACAACTGGCTTTCCTTGGTCAACTAGGTGGGTTACCTTGTCATAAAAGGAAATTAAATTTGTCAAGTAGAGCTTCCCCCTCATGAGTCTGTGCTGGCTGTGACCAATGACTGTGTTGTCCTTCAAGTGGTTTTCAATAACTCCCAGAATAATCTCTTTAACTACCAGGCACTGAAGTGAGACTGACAGGCCTATAGTTTTCAGGCTCATCCTTCTTGCCCATCTTGAAAACTGGGAGAGCCTTTGCCAGCTTCAAGTCATCTGGGGCCTCTCCTCTTACCTTGCTGTGATTCTCCACCTTGAGGACCACACTGTTTGGGAGGTGGAATTCCTTGCTGAGCAATGTTTTTTCACTTCCTCCAATTCTAAATTTGACTTGAAACAAAAGTACATATAATTAATGTTGTAGATATATGGATTCTCCTAGTTCCTGGGATTGTAAGGGCTTTAATTTTTCCCTTCCTAAATTCACAACAGTGATGTGTACTGTCTTGTTCTTCAGCAAGTTTCAGAAAGCACCAACTTCTGCTGACCTAATTGATGCCAAAGATGATAATTAAATTTCTGAAAAGCTCAGAAAGCAGTCCTACTAGAGTAGATGATCAGGACTGTACTAGTAAGTGGGTGCAAAGTGGGAGTTAAAAGGGATTCTCTTATCTTTGTATGATTGCTTAACAAGGGAGGAGAGCTCTTCTGCTACTGTAAAGCATCTTTGTAGTAAAGAGATGTTTGTATTAAAATATAAGCATTATGTCTCAGTGTGTTCAAATGCACTAAAGTGTTTAAAAAAAAAGTGGGGGATCACATTTTTATTTTTGTACTTCCACAAAATTATCCATTTATAAGAGCATTGTGAAGATTTTATTTAAAATTAATGAGTTTAAGATGGTAGTGCTTATGTGAACATTAAAATGAATTCTAGTGATGTTCCCTGTCCATGGGTTTGGTGCATAGGAAAAGATGCTGTCATTTCATTGAACCACTTGTCCTTTAAAGTCTGATAGAGTTGTTCAGTTTGAGGTGTTTGGCATTTAAAAAACCCCAGGCTTGTTGGACTTGTCCTTCAAGTAGCATAGTGTAAACTTTTTCCAGTGGTACAATTAAAGGCCAAGTAGTTTTGGATATCTGCAGAATAATTCTGTATTGCACCAGAACCAACAATGTTAGATATAAATCAGTATAATGCTGAGCAGGTAGAAGTAATTTAGAGGGTCAGATAGGCAGATGTCTTTAGAGAGTTAAACTGCTGTTGGTTGAACTGTTTGCATGTCCAATGCAGAAAATTATTGTGGTGGCATGGCCAAAGTCCCTGGATGTTGATCTTTTTTTGTAATGGGTGTGTAAGTGTATTTTGCACTTACAATCCAAAATCCTGCCTTGGTGTACTTTATAGGCATTGATGCAGCTGTTCCTAAGAGGTGCATGACCTTTGCTTTACAGGGGACAGTTCAGGATTAGAGGGATATGAAGGCAAATTGTACTGATCTGGAAATGCATAATCCTTTTGGTACAGCAAGGGAGATTCTTGGATCTGATATTCAACTTTCCAGACTGCCTTCAGTGCCGCTGAAGGTTACTGCTGGTATAGTCGCTGATGGAGACCATTTTGCTTGACTGAAAATGCTTTTCCTTAGAGGCTACAAAAACTGGGACAAGGTGAGATGAGAGGGACTGAGCAGTGGCTCTAGTGAATAACACTGAATGTTCAGAAATGACAACAAAGGGAACTTTGTGGTATGTTGATTTTTTTACCAACATCAGTTCTGTTAATGTTTTGATTTTGGGGAGATTTTACTTTGCATATCAGATGCAGTCTTAAGGAAGATAGAGACCTATAGTTGTCAGACAAATCTTTCAGCTGCTAAAAACCAAACCTCTGAAGTACTTTGACAGCAGCTAGTCTGCAATTGTAATTGCAAAATGCTGAAACAGCATTAACTTTTTCATTGTCTGAACTAAGGGACAATTCTAAATCACCACCCTTGTCCTTATGGGGAACTTCATCTTGCCAGATGTTAACTGAGAATACCACACAGCTGGTACAAACAGGTCCAGAAGATTCCTAAAACACCTGGATGATAACTTCATGGTACACGTACTAAGAGAGATGACTAGGAAAGGTCCCCTCATTGATTTGTTGCTTGTTAACAGAGAGAGGCTTGAGTGTGAAGTCGCGATTGGTGGCCGTCTTGGCCACAGTGACCACAAAGCAATCAAGTTTAAAATCTCTGATGAGAGAAGGAAAAGTCCCAGCAAAACTTCAACCCTGGACATGAGGAGAGGAGACTTCAAGCTGCTCAGGGAACTAGTAAGGTTCCCTGGAAAAATGCTTTGGAAGATGCTGGGGTCCATTAGTGCTGGTCACTTTTTAAGCACCACCTCCTAAGGGCACAGACAATTTCCAAATGTTGGAAGTCAAGCAAAGGAGGCAGGTCAACTTGGCTGAGCAGGGATGATCTTCTGGAGCTGAGGCAAAAAAATAAAAGTGTATGGTCAATGGAAGCACAGACAGGTGATGTAGGAGGAATACAGAGATGCTGCTTGCCACTGTAGGGAGAAAATTTGTGTGCCCAAAGCTCAGTTGGAGTTGAAGCTGCCAGAACTGTGGGGGACAATAAAAACAGTTTTCCTGAATACATTCATAGCAAAAGGCAGTCCAGAAATAACATCGTTCCATTACAGGGTGAGGATGGTCACCTCACAAACAGGGACATGGACAAGGCAGACATGTTTAACACATTCTTTCCCTATGTCTTCAATGCTCATGATGGACCAAGGGGGTCCCAGTGCCCTGAGTTGGGGGATCATGGCTGTGACAATGATAAATTTCCAGTCAACCCTGAACTTGTGTGAGAGCTGCTGCTTCAGCTGGATCTCGATAATTCTATGGGACCTGATGGGATTCATCCAAAAGTACTCAAAGAGCTGACTGATGTCATCACGAGGCCTCTCTCAATGATTTTTGAATGCTCTTGGAAATCTGGAGAGGTCCCAGTTGACTGGAAGCTGGCTAATGGTGTCCTAATTTTCAAGAAGGGCAAGAAGGATGATCCTGAATTCAATAAGTGTTTGGACAATGCTCTCAGGCACACTGTGTGATTCTTGGGGTTGTCCTGTGCAGGGTCAGGAGTTGGACTCAATCCTTGTGGGTCACTTCCAGCTTAGGATAATGTCTGGTTCTTTTAACTATCAGCAAATGTTTTGGTTTTGTTTGTTTATCAGTGTTTGTTTTGTTCAGAACCTGATGCCAGATAAGCCTTTAAATCCTCCAGTTCTTTAAGGGCTCTTATTGGAACATAAATGGTATGAGTAGATGCAGGCAAATCACCAAATGTGAGAGATTTTTTATTTTCTTTTGTTCTAGGCTAAAGAAAGTGTTGCATCACTATTAATGCTTATCAAAAAAATGTAATGCTTCAGGCCTTCCTTAAAGGATGAAACTATCTTTCCAGTTTTCATGTGCTACATCAGTGTGGCAGTGGCAGGTTGCAAGACTGGAGAAACTGCATAGTTAATGATACCTGCTCTCAGGCATACCAAATGGAGTGCAAACAGAATTGCTTCCAGTTGATACTATCAAACAAAGTTCATGCTCTGGAAATGTCCTTTTTCAACAGCAAAATGTTCTCCAGTCTTGGTACCTATGGAAGATACTGCTCTAATGTCTATGTAAAATTACTCAAAGAATGTGTTTCTGCTGTGCAAATCTCAAACATCCTTATTTCTGTGTGCTTATGTTGAAAAAAAGTGCCATTAGAAGGTTAAAATTTCACTGAAATATAGTACAGGACAAATAAAATAACTTATGAAAAATGAGGGAACAACCAAACCTGCAGGCACCAAGAGCAATGATCCAAGAAGTAAGAACAGGAGGACACTATAAATCAAACGACAAAGCCAAAGAACGACTTTACTTGAACTCTGTGCTCATTAACATAATAAAATACTCACTCATAGCCTGTGATTGCCCCTTACTCACATAAGCCCCCTTCTCATAGAGCATGTGTAGTAAAATAAATGTGCCCTGTATCTTTAAACAGAGAGGAGAGAATGAAAAGCCAGTGACTATAGCTTTAGGTTGCTACTTATACTGGAAATGCTGATATTTTTATTGTTCGAAGTATATAAAAGTGAGTAGCTGGCACACTGAGGGTGTGCTGGCTTTGTGGATTCACCACTGTCTTGGGGTGACTTTATGATGTGTATCCCATGTCACCTGTTCTATGCCCAGAAATGAATTTTGTGCCTTTCTGTGACTTTAAACTGAACCTGAGAGGGCAGAGAAAGGAAAAAACAGCCAGACGAAATTTTTCAAAGCAGTTTTGTGCTCCAAGGTCACTCTGGCTACTCCTCTCTGTGTTCTTCTGCTGTGGGGAGTTTACTGCAGAGAGAAAGAGGAAACATCCTTCCTTGCTTTCCAGCCAGATCTCAGCTCTATTTCTTCAGAGAGAGATAGAGAGTTAAACTTTGTTTTCCTGGGACTTTGGTTCTTCCTTCTTCTCTTCTGGACTGTTCAGCAATACCAGAATTCATTGGGAAAACTTTCCACTGAGGCCCAGAAGGGGCCTGCGCCAAAAACCCCAGCTCCGAGGAGGAGGAAAGAGACCACACCCACAGAAGGACTCTAAAATCTTCCAGGTTTCTTTTCACAGTGAGAGATTTTATTATTTAGCATTATTATTCTTTTCCTGTGTGTTTGTTAAATAAATAGTTTTTATTCCTCTTTCACTTTCCTCTGAGGAAATATTTCTTTCCTGAACCTGATGGGGAGGGGTGGCTGTAACCTGCCTTCTTTTGAGATGTTCCTTTCAGAATGTTTCCCTGAATTTGTCTCAAACCGGGACAACCACCTAGCATCTATCTCTGTGCAGACATGAAATAAACAAATATCTAAACTCTGTGTGTGGATTGGCTTCTTGCATAGTGGGTGAAAGAACCCATATTTGGGACAACATATAGACACAGTTTTTTAAAAAATAACAGTCTACCTGTGTCAGTATGTAACTTAGTGCATAAATCGAGTATGAACACTGTTCCCTGTTCTAGGAAGCTTTCAGGACTCTTTATTTGGTTTATGTACTAAATGTTACATACAAGCAGAAAAGGACAAGAAACAAGCTGGTTTATTCCCTTACTTGAATCAAGGCAAGGTAAAACTTGTGGGTAGGGCACTATTTAAATAATTCTAGTTGTTACCAAGTATGTGGCTTTCAGATGCTGATCGCTAGTAACCTTACTAGAAGTAATGCATCTGTAGGCTAATGTGAATAATAGCAAGGCTGATAGCTTATACTTCTGATTATGTATTAACAGATGCTCATCTACTTTATCACCACTAGAGGTTCCTCCAAAGTCATGCTTTGGATATGTTTCTGTGTCAGGAAGCAGATCATGTTTTAAGTAGCATGCAGATGTCTGAATCTTTGAGCGTAACACCTCTTTACAAGCAGTGAATTTTTTAATCAAAGTAATCAGTCATCCTCTTGATAGTATGATTGAACCAGAATCATCAATCTGAAATAGTTACTGATCAGTAATGACTGATGAACTTTATAGCAATGTTGAGTAGAAGCTTGTAGTGATGTTTGATAGTAACTGAAAAAAAAAAGCATGAAAATATTTGTAATGATGAGTGTGGGTAAATATCTTCTTTTAACATCAACATATTTTATCCCAGCATAGATAAAATTATAATTACCAACTGTTCTGGTTTGAAAAAAAAACCAAACCAGTGGGAAGACACCAAGTCAGAATAACAATTTATTAAGAAAATTAGAAATAAAGGCAGGAACAACACTGGTTTAAACTGACAGAGTCAGATACGACCTGACACCCTGTTAGGGTAGCAGTAGCAGTCCAATAAGATGGTGGCTGCAGTCCTTCTGAAGTGATGGATGTAGTTCTGTTGAAGCAGTGATCCCGTAAAAGGGTCTGGTCTTCCTCGGAAGGTCCAGTGGTAGGGATGTAGCTCTTGTCCTCTGGAAATCCAGTGGGAAAAAGCTACCGTGGTCTTCAAAATCTCAGTTTATATCCATGATGGAATGCTTGGTTCCTCCCTCTGGGTGGAGCATCTCACAATGGGATGGTGAGTCATGCGATAAGGCCTGATGGGCCATTAACAGGAGATAGTCCAGGAGCAAGTTATCTATGAGTCATGCGGCAAGGTATTGATAGACTCATTAACAGAAGACAGTCCAGAGGGAGGAGGCAGGGAACACTGCCCCACCTGGTTTCAACAGAAACCCGAAGATGGTGATAGAATACACACCCCTGGGCACATCTTACTTTTCAACCCAGGACACCAACACAGATTATTTTAACGATCAGACACTTCCATGTATCTCTGGGGTAGGTTTTCCATGACAGAACTGTACTTATGCTTTTGTTTTTGAAACACTGTCAACTTACTGCAAACCAATTATTACTGTATTGTAATTTGCTAGATCGTAGGTATCTTGCATCCAGTGCAGTGTGAATGAAACACAGGCTCTGATCAAATGGCCTAACGACATTAAGTTTTCAAGAATTAATGTTATAAAACAAGAAAAAATCTCGTCATGATATCATGGCTAGCATGCAAATTAGGATGAAATTTCTGCTCTGCCATTCCTGGGTTTTGGTAGCCTCAGCTTATTCCATATGCAAGCAAGTCCCGCGCTCAAGTCTTCGGTCTTTGCAGATGTGTGGGTATTATTTTTCCCCAAATGGAGTAAGAGAAAATCTAGTTCTCAAACTGACCAGGTGGATGCTACAATTTTTTGAGTGTGGCAGAATGCTGGAGGACTGTACTGGAACTATTGGAGACAGTATGCATTTTTGTAGATTAAACATCAGTGATCTCTGCAGCCAGATACTTACATGTGATGATCATATTATTTAGTAAGTGGAGGAGCTTTTAGATGAGTTTTTGCAGAAAAACAACATGACTTAAGAATAAAAAGGTGCTGTGTGACTACTGGCATACACGTGATGACCCATTGGAAGGTTATTATCCATTTCTCTATTCAGTTAATATTCTTAAACTTCAAGACCTTAAAAAGGAGGGGTAAAGCTGAGAAATAAGTTATTTATAATTCACCTGAAGGTAGATACTAGAAGGGTCTAAATAGAAAATCATGTCTTACAGTAGAAAAATTGCTTTGTCTTGAAGTTCTCTACTTTCTTTTTCTCCAAGTATCTTTATCTGCTCTCCAGTTCTTGTAGCAATGAAGACACGGACCCTTTCTTTTTCCGAAGAGAATCAAGTTTATTACCAGCATACAAGGCCTTATATACTGAATGACTATGCTTGGCTTTTATACTGTTCTAAAAATGTGCTATGCAAGGTTTTATACTGTGCTAAAAATACTCTGGCTAAAATTATACTTGTTAGCATTTTTGTTAATCAAAACAAACACACATTGGCCACATACCACCTCCTGTGTTACTGTTCACGGGTCCCCTTGACCAATTAGCACTCTGATCAGGCGCTGTTCACAGAAGTTTACGTAACTTGGTTTTGTCTTCATGCCAGATGTACACTTCCCAAAGTGCTTTTCATGAATTTTCAGAGAGCAAAAGTGAACAAAGTGAGCAAAGGCCTTCTACTTATTCTATGAGACTTTTCTTGTCTGCCACAAATTCTCACTGACTGTCTATCTACCATAGATCTTGTCTTCTCTTCCGTGGTATGCCACTTATGGGTGATCACTTATCTGTCACACTAATTTCTTCTAAAGTTAAGTCAGATCTGCCACTCAAAATTAAGGATATAATTTGACATGCTTAAATACAGGAAAAAAATTAAATTAGTTTTAATTTTCCCTCATTTTTCCTTGGTACTGGTAGGCAATACTGCATAGTGTTAGAGCTTTAAGAGTTTCTTTTAGTCGCACAGTTGTACAAGTTTCCTCTGACTTTCTTTCAAGATCCCCCTGCAGCAGGATGGAGTTGAGAATTGAAGGCAAAAAAGGCAAAGATCATGGGTTGAGATAAGAACAATTTACTGGAAACAGCAATGAGATAAGGAAACAAACAGTAACAGCAACAATATTAATAACAAAAGTGTGCAAAAGAGCAAGTAATTCACATGCAAAAATTCTCACCAAGGAGCACAAGGCAATGAACAGTGGCAGACAGCTTCCCCCCACTCCATTTTCCTTAACAGAAAGAATGCCCTCCTCAGAATCAAGAAGCCCTTCCCCCCACCTCCACCAATGATGTGACATGGTATAAAATAACATCTGGGTCCTGGTCATGCCCCCTCAGCCATGCCCCCTCCTGGCTATTGCAAAAAATTAACCCTGCCCTGGCTGAAACCAAGGTCACCTGCAGTAGTCTGAAGTAGTTCTTCCTGACTGCTAGTCTTACCTTGTATGCCTTCAAACAATGTAAATGGGTACAATTACTTAGATACAAACTTGAATTTCAAGGTTGTTTGTTCATATACCAAGCTTAGCTCAATTGCACTGGTTCTGCTTTTATCAGAAGTATAAAGGGTACCTTAAATTATGCTTCTCTGCAGATGAACCAACCTGCTTTTCACCCTTTTTCTGGCTCTTTCAGGAGATATTTCAGCAAACTGGGAATTCTGGCCTTTGCTGGATACCATATTAGTCATCAACATGGCAACTAGTTGGAACATAGGTAGAAATACCAATGCTAGCTTTTACTTCAGTGTTGTACTTTCTCTTATACATGTGATTTGAAAGATATCTCTTTAAGCATCAGTATATCAACAGTGATCATAAAATGGTTTGGGTTGGAAACAACCTTAAATATCATCTATTTCCAACCCCCCTGCCATTGGCAGGGACACCTTCCACTAGACCAGGTTGTTCAGGGCCCCATTTAACATGGCCTTGAACACTTCCAGGGATGGGGCAGCCACAGCTTCTCTGGGCAACCTGTGTCAGGGCCTCATCACCCTCACAGAGAATTTCTTCCTAATATCTAATCTAAACCTACCCCTTTTCATCTTAAAGCCATTCCCCCTTGTCCTATCACTCCATGCCCTTGTAAAAAGCCCTTCTCCATCCTTCTTGTAGGCCCTCTCTAGGTACTGTAAGGCTGTTATACGGTCTTCCTTAAGCCTTCTCCAAGCTGAACAGCCCCGACTCTCTCAACCTGTCTTCACAGGAGAGGGAGTCCAGCCTTCTGATCATCTCCGTGGCCTCTTCTGAACTCCTTTCAACATGTCCATGTCCTTCTTGTGGGCCCCAGCAATGGATGCAGTACTCCAGGTGGGGTCTCACAAGACCAGAGTAGATGGGAAGAATCACCTCACTTGACCTGTTGGTCATGCTGCTTTGGATGCAACCCAGGACACAATTGACTTTCTGGGCTGCCAGCGCAAATTGCTGAGACATCCACCAAGACCCCCAAATCCTTCTCCCCAGGGCTGCTCTCAATCCATTCTCTGCCCAGCCTATACTTGTGCTTGCGATTTCCCTAACTCAGGTGCAGGACCTAAAGGATCAAGAACAACCATTTTGTAGATGGTTTTGTCTAGCCATGTGTAACTAGCTTTTTAAATGGAGCATGGTTGTTATAGCATGGAGGCGACTTTTTGGTGATCTGCAGGGGACGAGGACTCTATATGAAGGGATATGTTCTTCAGTAGCTGTTTCCTTAGATCCACATAGGGAGCATAAGGTATATATGGTGCCTAATACAAGGCAACTCAAGATGTGATTCAAACAGTAGTACTTCGGAGCCGCTAAAGGCCAAGGCAGTTGAATATCTTGTCCTTATGACTACAGCAGCAATGCTGTCTTATCTGCTTCCTTTTAAGCAGATATTTAGTGTAAGAGCTAGTTGTCTGCCTGGTGTAATGCAGCTGATAAATATATATTTGCAGGAGCTGGTACTGTAGCAGATTTGGGCTGACAGCTGCTGCTTTTGTCCCCCAGCCAAGACAAGAGTACTTTGTAGTGTGAGAAGTATCAACTTAATGCTCTTTGTGCGTCAGAGATGTGCCTCTGTATTTTAATTTTTGACTTAAGGTGAATGTGTGTTTTGAAGTCAATAAATGAATTAAACATATCATTTGAACTGGGCTCTCTTTCCTTAGCAGGCCAAAGGTCTATTGAGACACTAACAGTTCAATAATATTGTGCAGTTTAGGGTTTTGTCTTGTTTTGAAAAAATAAACCTGGCATCTGATCTGGGATTCATCTTTCTTTAATTCTCATCCCTTGCAGTGCAGTTTGCTGGTGAGCAAGTCATTGCTGCTCTTGAGTAAAGCCACAGTGATTGGAATGCTGTGTGCTCTAAACAGTCTAAAGCACAAGGCAGGGGTGAAAAGACACAATGACAGAATGCTGAATGCTTCTTGAATTTAGCTCCTCACTATCTTAAACTTTAAATTTGATCTCTTTGAAGCAGAATATGATAATGGAGCTGATAAGCGCATCATTATGCAATAATGTGAAAAATTGCTTTTGTGTCTCAAGCTTAGATTTCTCACTAGTGAACTCCTTCTTACATAGTGCTGGTTCCTGCAGTGAACTGAAGGATACTGGGCAGGGAGGCAGCTTGCATATATTATAAATAACATAGGTCAGATAAAATATTAATCAATAATTCATTTATTTCGGTAACGCGAGAAAATAAAAACCCNNCCTCCGCGTATTCATGAAGTCTCTCTTCTCCAGCCTGGTTGGGACAAAGCATTTCCTTCGTCTTGATGAAAATCCCATTATTAATTTCAGGAAGCCAAACTGTCCTGATGAAAAGCCCATCAATAATTTCGAGAAGCCAAATTTCCGGTTTTACGGAAACCCCGGAACTTCCCAGCCATGATGATAAGATAGTGTCACCTCCCCTGATACTGCCGGGGCGCCCTGCGAAACGCCTTTTTGATACTGTCTTCCTCCTTCGCCTGGAGTCAATCTTCATATGCTAATTAGGCTTCTCTAGTCGCAGCCGGGATTTGGGGCTTGCGAAATCTTTCTCCGTCTCGGTTTTACAGTTTAACTTATATTTTGATTCAAGCACAGTTTTTATAATACAACATATAACCATTACATGGGCACGAATTAATCCCCATTTATAACACATAGATATATCAGACTTCCCTGTCTCATACAGGATTATAGACACTTTGCATATGGGTTGCACGCTGGGTCTATGCAAAATAGAGTTGTATCAGTGTTACCTGTGTCTCCCTTGTTTTACTGCCTGTGACCAGGTCCAAACAGGAGGGTTCCCAATTGGTAGTGCAGTGGCTGAAAAATAAGTAGCATGGCTGCATAAGTCCTTAGTTTGGCTTGTGTGGCAGACAGCATAGATAAGTTTTTGACTGTAATTACTAGCTGTTGCTACTCAGTTTCTAGAAACCTGTTCCTTGTTGTCGTGGTTTGACACTGGCCAAATGCCAGGGTGAAAAATGAGGTTCACTTTCCTGGTAAAATTTACAAGTTTAATAAAGGACAATAGGAGACAAAGACAATAAAGCAAAATTTAACGGCGAGGGGCACTGGGTGCTTGACATTCAGCCAAGAGCACACCTGCTATTGCCGTGACATCCTTTACATATCTTTCCTATTGCATCAGCCTATTGCATATTCCCTTGGTTTCAAAGACAGGTGTGCTAAGGAAGGCAGGAGCC